>JAKUCM010006118.1:0-33669 GCA_023374145.1 Lepidium sativum
CGTACAGAATACAGATTTATGTACATATGTTTTCAATACTTCTCTATAGTAATGATATATGTTATGTACGTCGTAACATCTTGCAAAAAGGATTTGGGCTAATTAAGGATCAATTTTCTTAATATCTACTTTTCACCAGAAAGTAATAGAGATGTCATATCGAGGAGACGAGGACTACTTCCATATTACATATTCTACTTCAATAATCCTAATTTTGAAACCAAAATTTGTTTTTTCTTCTCCTATACTGCTTTCCTCATTTTTCCCCTAATTGTGTCAATTAATTATGTTCTAGTTTAGTGATTTTGACATGATGAATGTGCAAAAAATATAGAAAAAATAGTATTTTTATACCCAATAATCGGAAAACCCCAAAAAATCAAAATCGGATCCAAATACATATCCAAACACACACCCCTCATTAGGATATGGAACTCAGTATAGATATAAAGCGAGCAAAATAATATGATAATATCAATATTCCATGATATTCATATAATGATCATCTTTATATGGTAATCTCCATATTTTATGTGTACCAATAATTATATAAACTATAAAGTAATCAAATTCAATATTATACCATAAATGCAGGGTATAATGAGAAAATAAGCATATGGTTTTTTTTGGTGAACATAAAATAAGCATATGTTAGTTATTAAATAACAGTTTTTCTCTAGTAATTGATACACGTTACTAAAGAATTGGTGCTCGTCACATTAGTCAGAAAAATATTTTTTATTAAATAAGAAACAGAATATAAAAAGAAATGTGGAATTAAAAAGAAGAAAAACAGAAAGCAAGAATTCTGCTTTCTTCCACCTCTTCTCTCTCTTTTGATTTATTTTTATCACCTTTGCTTTTTGCCGAAGCTTTTTAAGATTCGTTGATAAATCTCATAAATTGACTCAATTACCATTACACTCTTTCTACTTTTTCCTTTACTATACCGACAATTCTATGTCTTTTCAGGGACTAAATG
The DNA here is from genome assembly GCA_023374145.1 of Lepidium sativum. Taxonomy (NCBI): domain Eukaryota; kingdom Viridiplantae; phylum Streptophyta; class Magnoliopsida; order Brassicales; family Brassicaceae; genus Lepidium; species Lepidium sativum. Next base: position 983 of record JAKUCM010006118.1, read on the forward strand.
GTAAATTTATTACAAAGGAAAGAAAGAAAAATGAGGAACGAGTTTTGTCTCGTTTTATTCAAACCCTAAGTCTGAATTCACCATATATGTCTATTCTCTCCAGGCGATGCTTTGTAGAAAAAGGGTACTTTAGTAAATTTAAACCTCGTGACTATTACGCATATACAATTTTGTTTTGGTTCAACTTTATTAATTAAATTCACGAGTGTGAAATATTGAAAAACTTCTCTCTTTCTTCTTCTTTATCTCATCCTCATTCTTTCTTCTTAGATCTCTTTTGTTTCATCACTTGATTTGGCTTTAACCTCGTGGCTCTGACCAGCTCTCGAGGTAGTTCGTAGCTGGTTAATGGATATTGAACCCTCTTGGGATTTTGGGGGGGTGGTTATTTCATTTTCCAAATTGCATGGCAACATCAAATGAGTCATATGACCAAACCAATACCAAATCATCACATTCTCATACTCTTCTACTCATCTTCTTATCTTTTCTTCTCTTCATTACTCTCACAATCCCAACCATGACTCGTCCTCACTTCACATCTACAGTTCCTCCTTTCAAAAGGGTTCTTCTCGAACCATCGGTTCCTACTTCATCCACAATGGATCTACATCCAAAGGCTCGAACACGACACAACCGTTCTTCTAGAAAGAGAGACTTTGGAAATGACGCTCATGAAGTTCCTAGTGGTCCAAACCCTATTTCAAACTAGGTCAGTGGCTACATCTAGTTTTGGTTTGGAAAAGATAAGGTATTATAGATCAATGTTTTATATATATTGGGGAAGCTTTTGCTCTATGGAGATAAGAGAGGAGCTTTATTATTATCATGGATTTTTTTTTGTTTTCGTATGGAATATAATGAAATTTAGTATATAATCTTTGGATCCATCAATTTCGTACTCTTCTTAAATCTTTTGTTCGTTTGGATTTTGGTTCCTCCATCTTTTTAAGTTTTGAAGTTTAGAGTGTAAAGAAGAGATACTCATATTTGGTCACATGTGTATGTTTGTAGCCTACCTCTATCTTTTCTTCACTAAGTATAAATTTTGAGCCATAGAGATCTGTTTGGTGATAGCTCAAAGTTATTATAAAACTTGAAGCTTGTACCGATTGACCATCACAAAATGAATGAAAATGAAGATCTCGAGCCATTTCCATAAATAACTATTGGAGCTTTATTAAAAGTAACTGGATCAACAAAATCTGATTCATAGTGTTATACTTTCAAATTTCTGACAATATCATGTAAACGTGATTATATACTTCATTTTTAGCAGAGAAGGCAATAGAGCTATTCAAGCACTCTACCAAAATAACCTCCCCATGGTATTTTTGAAAAATCAAATGCAAAACAGCTATAATTGATGTCAATTATCTAAAGATTTGTCTTCCCTACCTGGAAAAAGTCGTTTTCGTAAAAAGATAATAATTAACTCGTGTTACTTTGGACCCTCCAATATTCATCTACAGGTTACACGATTCGATGCAGAAATGAGAAGACCCATTATCTTTCTCGGAATTGGTTATTAACTATAGAATAAAATAAAAATGTCGATCAGCTTTTATCATTCGTCGGGTTTAACGACAAGAAACTGTAGGAAAGAAGAAGAGCAATATAATTACGACAAGAATCGCTTCCAAGCATAGCTTTTTGTCTTATCAAAACACAGTGTCCTAGAAAAAAAAACACCAAAAGCTAAAAATAAGAAAGAAAAAAAAGTGATGATTTGATAATAATAATCGTATCATTACTTGTTGTTGAATTATATACCGTCAATCATTTGCTTTATGATGTTCCACTTTTTCTTCTCTTTCTTTCTTTATTCATGTATATTGCATTTTTATTAACGTCCCTTTGTTTTCTTCTGTTTATTCTACACGCTTAACTTTGATTGAAATGCTTTAATAAGGTATGAACAGATCGTGCATACATTGAAGTGATATGTTCACTAGTTGTTACGTTTATAATATATGATTTTCTAAGCTTCCTGAGCTATAGAATTGGTAGAAATTATATAAGCTAGTGAATATTGTAATATTTTACATTAAAAATTGAGATAATTCTATCGTAATATGCGACATATTGGTATCTATCTTGAGTTCAAAACTCATGATTTAAATATGATATTAGATGGTAGAATTAGTCTAACAGATGTTTACTCAGAAAAAAGCAGGGTGATGTATTGAAAGATTTATTAGAATATCTTGTAGCCAAAAGTTGAAATATGTTGTATATTAATTAATATATAAATTTATGTAATATACTATTTGCTGTTAATTGATTTTAAATTGTAATCACATTATTATTTATATCGAAGTTGGTCAAGTTAAAAAAGAAAAACAGTTACAACTGGTTCACTTTATATTGTTAAACACTAATTTCAGGTAAGTGTTGAGAAGTATCAATGAATCCAGCCAAATATTTTTCTCAAGAATGAGAGACCTTAGAGTTAGAACTACTAAGCGAACTCATTTCCATGCCAAGAAGTGATGAGTAGCCAAATTTAGAATTCGATTCTAAATTTAGATTAGTTAATAGTCAATGTATAATATGTATAGTTTATTTTTATTACGAGACGTTTTAAATTTTATCAAACAGATTTGTTTCAAACATTTTTAATATACTTTAAACTCACATAAATAAAATAATTTAGGTAATTAAATATATATTACAAAATAAAAATCCGATTATAAAATTATCACAATGTCTCAACGAATACGTACGTAGTTGCAATAATTTGATAACATTTTTTTTGTCAACTAGCCTACTGACTTTTAAATCTGCTCTTACTACTTAAATTTGATAACATAGATTGACCAAATAATTAAATTTTATATACATTTTTAATTAAATTTATAGTATAATATTTAAATTTATATATCCGCATATTCAGATCCAGATATTTTGTTGATATCGAATTTTAATATCCATAATATTCAGATCTGTACCCGAGTAATAAAATTATGGATCCGATATATTTGTATTTAGATATTACAAAATTTTCTGGATATCTAATTCATGCCCAGAACTAATTTTTATATTTAGAGGGAAGTTTTTGTCACAACCTAGGAAAATTTAAGTATTAATAATGTTTGACAAAGATTTACTGAGATAATTTGATACTCATTAATCTGTCATTGTAATTAGAAAAAAATGTGGATAATCTATTTAAATATTCGTGGGGTCAAACATATATTAACCAATTAACCTATTCTTTTATTGTTAATATATACCAACCAAATTTAAATTTGAATATCAGACTAAAACTTTTACAGAATAAGGCCTACCAGGGTCAGCTAATCCCACTGTTCCCTTCCTAGCTCAACCCTGAGTCTGACTGACGTAAAAATGGAAAATACTAAGTGATAAATATCCAACAGATATATTATTAAGTGATAATGATTAAAATCGATCATGTGAGACGTAAAAACTTATAGTCCTTTGAAAGAAACATCTTTTTCAAGCAACCCTTACGTTGAACAAAACCAGACAATAAAAAGGTAATGATTGGTAATAATAAACAATCAACATGAAAAAGCATGTAATGATTCGGGGAAATTTTACGGAATACATAGTTATTTAGAATTATTCGAGGCCTAAAGGAGGTGTGAAGCCGACAACTCGAAGATAAGTTTAGGAAGATAAGCAAATTTTTATAGTTTATTTACATTTTTAAAACCATGTTTGTATTTTGAATGCGTTTTTTAATATATTATTTTAGAAAATTGATATCAAAATTAAAATTAGCTGGAGCTAGAGAAACCAAATCTGACAAAATAATCTCAACGAATCATAAATCTAGGTATTTGAAAAACATGCCTCAAATCAAGAACCAAATTTATAATTCTATTAAATCTTTTTAAATTTTGAATTTTTATATAAAAATATTTGTACCCGAACTCGATCTATGCCAATTGAACATTGTCCAAAAAATAATATAGATCTTAAATCAAAATAAACAAAATATCATATTAGAGTTACTAAATTCGACAAAATTCAAAAATGAGTCCTAAATATATATACTCAAAAAACTAAATCCAAAATCGAACAAGAATCGAATCAATAACTGAATTTTTATCCCAAATATTTTTATTAAATTTTAGCTTTTAAGAGTTTTTTTAAAGATTAAATCTTTGTTTATAAACAAATTTATCAAAACCCGCATATTTTTTTTATTTTTTAAACCCGTGTTCATTTAGGTTCTTAAATTTGTGTTGATATATTGAAATATTTATTAGAGGGCTAAAACCCGAACAAAAATCGACAGGATTAGAGGAATCAAACCCGAACTAAACTTGATAAAATATCTAAATGGGCACTAAATCTATACAATAAAAAAAAACTGAAACCGAACCCGAACCAAAATTTAATAATTAACAGAAATTGTAAGCGATATATTTGTTGTTAAGTTTTAGCTTTTTAGAATTTTTTCTGTTAAATTTTAATTAATTTATAATTTTTATATAAATAAATGTAACAAAAGATATCTTACGCCTATTTTTAAAGGTTCTTATAAATTTGAGATTAAATTTATCGGTCAAAATGAAAATGTTTCCCATTTTAAAATATAAGATATTCTTTATATAATTTCCAAACTCTTATCAACTAGAAAATGACCTAAGTTGAGTTAGCTCATTTGGTTGAATATTTATTTTGAAGTCTTTTCTGGGTAAAATTCAAATCTTTCCACCATCAAAACATATTTGATCATCCGTGAATGCTTCAACTGACAAAAAAATCCAGATTTTATGAGTTATGAGGATTCATTTGAATCTAAGTAAAAGATTCGTTCGATTGACAAAAAATTAAACCAAAAAAAAGAAAACATCAAACAGTATAATGATCAAGTGTATTTCATCAAGTGGTTGTGCGTTACTTCTATAAGATTTTTCATTTACATTTGATTTTAAAGTTTACCCAAAATAATAATATTAAGTATTTGATTATGCAAATGGCTCTTAGCCTAGAGGCAAGCGATAAGTCCACATAAGACAGCTCATTTGCACAACCAGAGATCGAGTCTCTCCGCCTACATTATGTAGGAATTTGGCTATTGGGCCGGCCAGTTGTGGCCCAATATAATTTACCGTTGACAAAAAAAAAAAAAAGCATTTGATTATATACCATATTTTGTCTATCCAACTATGACATAAAAAAATATCACAATGTGGTACATAATTTAGAAAAATATACAATTAAACCTCTATAAATTAATAATGTTGGAACACTAAAATAATACTTTTATTAATTTATAGAACTTATTAATTTATTGATATGTTAAGTAAACAAAAAATTTGATTTAGAATCATAGAATTATATTATTTTATAAAGAATTTTAATGTATATTAATTTTAAAAGGTATACTGTGCTTTATTTAACCATAACCTTTAATTTACATTGTTAGTCATATTTTTTACTTAACCATAATTTTTAATTTATATTGTTAGTCGCAAATAGCATCTAATCTAGTGGCAGGAGGTAAGTCTACTTAAAGCAGCGCATTTGCATAACTCGAGATCGAGTCCTTCTGCTTACATTATGTAAGAATTTGGCTATTGGGCCGGCCAGTTATGACCCAATACAATCTGCCGTTGACAAAAAAAATTTACATTGTTAGTCATATTTCAGATTATCTTGTCAATAAAATTTAATTTACTTAAGCACGCCACTCTGTAAATGATAGTTTATAATTTATTGTTGGTCAAACTTTGCCAAATTCATTAATCCACCCAAAACCGGTATTATCTTGTAAACCAAAGATATCTAGCTGTCTTGTGGTCAATTGAAGCAAAATATAATTCCCATTAATTAATTCAACATCTCGGTCCCAAAATCATGACCCTAATAAATACCAGAATATTGTTCTTTTTGGGTCTAATTAAATTGTGGTTATATGTTTACATTCAAATTTTAGCATTTATCAGATATTGTCCAAATACAAGCCACCTCATCACTTAAAAAGTGATTTAGAAAGTAACATATCTAGTTATCTATAAACAAACATGATTTCCTGTGAACAGGTCAACATAATAAATGGTAAAAACATATCCTTTGTGTATTAATTCTTAAAATTGGCAAAATAGTATTTGTTTATTTATGGACAATGATAGCCAAACATTTCTCAAAATTAGTTTCTTTTCGAGGTTGTCTTTCTTAATATTGTTTCATTCCAGTTATAACCTATTAAACTCTCACAACCTATGTTTCTGGTCTTTGTAAAACAGTTGTGTAATATCTATGTTTTCTGTATAAAACCCATCAAAAGTTTTGGTAGATCTTTCAAGAGTAAATTGCTTTTCATCTTCTCTTCAAATTAAAGACAAAATAAAATATATCCCGTAGAGAAAATGAGTTGTTTCTCATGTTTCTCAAACAATGTGAAGAAGCAAGGTTCTTCCATGCCTGCTCCTCAACCAAACTCACCAAGTAAGCTCTCCTCAATATTGTTGCACGTTTGATTTTTTATTTAGGCTCTCTTTTTCCATAGTCGTTGGTTACAGCGACTCCAGTCCATGATCACGATCAGAAATTTTAGCTTTTTGTTTTTTTCATACGCAGTTGATTTATTTTTTAATTATTTCAGATTTTTGAAAAAAGTTGTTAATGATCTTATGTTTTTGCAGCTAATGTGAGAGAGACAATAACAGAAGAGGTGGTGACCAAAAACGCAGTCGTACCATTGAACAATATCAATGCAGCGACTTTCACATTCCGTGAGCTAGCGACCGCGACAAAGAAATTCAGACAAGAGTGTCTTATTGGTGAAGGTGGGTTTGGTCGTGTTTACAAAGGAAAACTCGAGAAAACAGGACAAGTCGTAGCAGTAAAACAACTTGATAGAAATGGATTACAAGGACAAAGAGAGTTCTTAGTCGAGGTTTTGATGCTTAGTCTTCTTCATCATTCAAATCTAGTGACTCTTGTTGGTTATTGCGCTGATGGAGATCAAAGACTTCTTGTTTACGAGTATATGGCACTTGGATCCCTCGAAGATCATCTCCTTGGTAAATTTCATCATCTCAACTTCTAAATCGAACTACTATTTAATAAGATAACCAAAAATTTAATTAGACCGGTTTTGAACAGATCTTGAACCGGAACAAAAACCATTAGACTGGAACACTCGTATTAAGATTGCTTTAGGAGCAGCAAAAGGAATTGAGTATCTTCATGACCAAGCTAATCCTCCAGTGATTTACAGAGATCTTAAATCATCCAACATATTGCTCAACCGGGATTTCGAGGCCAAATTATCGGATTTCGGTTTAGCTAAGCTAAGTCCTGTTGGAGACACACATGTGTCTTCTCGAGTTATGGGAACTTATGGTTATTGTGCTCCTGAATATCAAAGAACCGGTCATCTTACGGTTAAGTCAGATGTTTATAGCTTTGGAGTTGTTTTGTTGGAACTTATAACCGGAAGACGAGTTATTGATCCAATGAGACCTAGTCATGAACAAAATCTGGTTACTTGGGCACAACCAGTATTTAGAGATCCGAATAGATTTTCACAGCTAGCTGATCCATTGCTTCGAGGCGAATTCTCGGAAAAGAGTTTGAACCAAGCAGTAGCTGTAGCAGCAATGTGTCTACATGAAGAGCCTACGGTTCGACCACTGATCAGCGACGTTGTTACAGCCTTGGCCTTCCTTGGTGCATCCTCTGACGTGTCCAACACCGGCCCTAGCCATTTGGAACCAAACCGATCTGAGAATGATCACAGTGGAGTTCAGTGGGATTCAAGTCCTTAGATAAGTTCAATTCGAAAATGTAGACATAATTATTCACCACTTATGTTACATTGAAAACAAATAATATCAACATAGAGAAATTGTAACTTAGGTTATTTCTAAAGCAGAGGAGTCGTTAGTCTCTTTGTCTTTGCTGAAGTCATGAAACCTTATAGTTAATCCTATAAGAATGATAAGCATGATTCGAAACAAGGATTCATCCAAAGAGCTCCATGGAATTCTATAAGACATCCTTAGTCTAGCTACCTCCTTTTCATCATTTAACGATTATGTTTATTAAGACAAACCAATGCCAAAGCTGATGGCTTCGCTAACTGGGCCTTTCTAAAGCCCAAAACTCTTTACCTTTTTCAAGTCAAATGGGCTATTGCGTTTATTGACAAAATCAAATAAGAATCAAACTAAACCAAGTGACACCAAAACACAAATTAAACAATTTTCAACAATTAATAAATATTTTTAATTTCAGTATTTATCCTATTTTTTATGTATGGACTGGAACATCGTGGAAAACATCATCTCTAATTTCTATCTCAGATATGACTTTTTTTTCCTCTCCTTTAATTATGACTTTTTTTTTCTTCTCCTTTGATTATGACTTTTTTTGTCAAACGTCTTTCTTTTTAAGGTTTTTGCTTCTGGTAATAAAAATATATGAAAATATTAAATAAAAAGTATAATTGTTCATTCCTAAATGTAAAAAGCAGGAAGGCAAAAGCAGCTGTTGTTGAGGCGGTGCATTCTGGCAAAAGCTTCGCACCCTTCACATCTCATCCCATCTCTCGATCTCTCTCCGTTGGTGATAACATTAGCCGAAGCTATGGAGAACATTACGATGAAGGAAGATGAACCACAGGAGGAAGAAGTCTCCGATCAATTTCTCTGTTGCGTTTGCCTGTAAGCGTTTCTATTCCACCCGTTTTCTGTGTCAATTTTGATTCGCGTAATTTGGTTTGTGATTAGGTTAAGTTTTTAGGGAAACTGGATGATGTTTTTTTTATAGCTTTGGGGAGAATAGCTTATTCGAAAGATCTCATGATCCAATCTCGTTGGAATTGATTTCGTTGTTTCTACTGTTTTCTCATGGCAACAATTATATTTCTCATTCATAGTTTTCAATTGAATGATTAATTAATCAGTTCGTGAAGTTATAAAAGTGATAAGTTTGATAAGTACTCTGTATTTTTCTTAATCCATCGGTTTTTGAGAGAGGACACTAATCTTTAGAAATGTACTTTGTATTGCTTCCTTGTGCAGGGAACTTCTTTACAAACCAATTGTGCTATGTAAGTTGTCTAAGTTGCAAGACAATCTCAACCATTTCTTTTGTTTGTCTATAACTGTTAATGACCTATATTCTAATGCTTCTTTTTGGATCACAATACAGCATGTGGTCATCTATCATGTTTCTGGTGTGTGCATAAGTCCATGAATGGCCTGCGCGAGTCCCATTGTCCTATATGTAGGGACCCATATGTTCATTTTCCGTCTGTGTGCCAGATGCTTCATTTCCTGCTTAAGAAGATATACCCACTTGCGCATAAGAACAGAGAAGAACAAGTCCTAAGTGAGTCCTTGCTTAATTTTCTATGCAATTCCTTTGTTGGGTTCATTTGAAATCTTCGTATGTGTCAGTTTCATTGATTATAGTTTGACAATACCATTTTTCAGAGGAAGAAGAAGAACGAGATTGTTTTTCTCCTCAGATTGATGTTGTTATGAGTGAATCAAAGGCTAAAGATGAGTCTGTATGTATTGGATCTCCGAATGTCTCTGGTGAGTTTACTACACGTAAAGTTCATTTTTTTCTGCTGCGTTATAAACTTTTGCTTTCTATTAGTCTGCCTAATTTTACAATGTTTACGTGTTTCGATCAACCGAAAGTGGAAGGGTTCTCAAGTGCAGCGAAGTTATCATCTAGTTCATCAAGTAGTGGTGACAGTCCATGTTTCCCGAGCAATCATGAGAAGGAATTACCTACTAATAACAATGTCAGTAAGAAGATCTCGAAAGATGATCTGCTCTGTTCAGCATGTAAGGAGCTGCTCGTGCGACCTGTGGGACTCAATTGTGGACATGGTATCTTCACACATTTCTGCTTTCAATAAATCATTTAACTTACTGCTGCCTGAGAATTTTACATTTTCTTACGTGCTCTGTATATTCCTTTTCCAGTGTATTGCGAAGGATGTGTGATAGATATGGCTGATGAAAGTGAAAAGATCAAATGTCCAGAGTGCAATGTTTTTGACCCAAGAGGATTTCCGAGAGTTTGTTTGATTCTTGACCAATTTGTGGAGGAAAACTTTCCTGAAGGATACATTTTAAGGAAAAGTGTAGTTCAGAAAACGCATGCTCATACTAGCAAAGGAAGTAAGTCTTGCATCCACTCTTTTTTTAATTCTTTGAGAGTATTACTTGAATCATTTTGTAGTTATCAACTACTATCATGTCATTTTGTTTATAAAGCTTAGTTCTTGAGCCATCTAGATAAGAATACTCATAGCTTGTATATCTTGATATTTAGGTTTTAAAAGCTATCTCAAAGGAGGGCCAGCATCAGACGATAATGATGACAATGATATTCCCTGGTGGGCAAACCCTGGATCTAATGTTCACATTGGAGCTGGTTGTGATTCTTGCGGAGTAAGTGCATTATGATCTAAACTCGGTTGTTAATAGTAAAACAAAACTACTGGAATCGTAATGTGACATTGGTTTGGTGCAGGTGTATCCAATCGTAGGGGATCGGTACAGATGCAAAGACTGCAAAGAAGAAATTGGGTATGACCTTTGCCAAGAATGTTACGAGTCTCCTTCAAAAGTTCCAGGGAGATTCAACCAGCAACACACCCCAGACCACAAATTTGAGCGAGCTCAAGTTCCTCAGCTTATGTTCAATTCTATTGGGATCCTTCTAGGACCAACGGCTAACTTAATTAGAAGCATCGATACGGATGAAAGCGAGGAAATGCCTCCAGGTTCTTCTAATGAGTCATCAAGCACAGAATGAAATAGTAACCAAATATATTCTGGAATCTTAATAGAGATCCTTTTGCTGATAAGCCCAAATGCTTTCAGTGTGTGTTTTGCTTATTGATGTATTGATTGTATATTTCCTTCATATAAGTCTATGGTTTTAACGTTTTCAAAGATTGTTTATTTGTGGATTATAAGCGTAAAGCGCAAAATATAAAAGTTGTGGTTGTATTTGAAATATCTTAATACATGAACGATATGATTTTTATTTTTCTTTGGTATATATAGGACTGTATTTCAGGTCAAATCACCCAAATCTACAACCTAATAATAAAGTGCAATCGAAAAATATATCGAAAGGATTGATAAGAGTTACTGATCTGAAAGATTCTCCGTTAAGTGCGTGTGAGGCAGCTACGATTTGACTGGTGGGAGGTGGGACCCGAAGCTGTTCTTGCTTCGGAACTCGTTTCTCGAGTTCTGTCTTTTTAACACTTTTTTATCAATTTATTTTTAAAAGGCCTTCACTACGCGCGTGTTCTGGTAACAGTTTTTTTTAAACTCCCTGAGAAAAAGAGCGGGAGGACGTGACGAGTATTATTGCGTACTAATTAATTTATTTATTTTCTCTTGTCAAAATATTATGTGATTATAGGGATTTGGTGACTCATCTCACGTGTGCCTGTCTTGGATTCTAAAGTTTTAATTTCATAACCATAATTAACACCAGGTTGATAACTAAAATTAGGTTAGGGATTCAGTTTGAGTTTTAACTAACTTAGGACTTAGGAGTAATACTTTTTACTTCTGTGGAATGGTAATTTTGTCTCTGTGTTCAGATTCCAAGTAGTTAAAATATCGTTGACAAAAATAAAAAAATAGACAAAATATCTTCTGATTTCTCGTTATAATCTGCTTTAATTTTTTTTTTTTTGTCAACGGCAAATTATGTTAGGCCACAACTGGCTGGCCCAATAACTAAATTTCTACATTATGTAGACAGGGGTATTCGATCTCTGATTGTCCAAATGAACTGCCTTAAATTTATGTAACAAAATATTTACTAAAAATATAATATCCGTTAAAACCTGAAAGCAAAAAAAATCACAAATACAAAAACATGTATGACTTGACACAGATGTGTTGTGAGAAAGATAACTAGTTATTTATCAATCATATATATTGTGTATGATATAAGTTTTGGGAGTATTTAAGCATAAATTATTGTACTTTCGGAAATTTAGAAACAAAACCTGAATTATAAAATTTTGAAATGAAAATTGCAATGTATTCTTATTAATTTTAATTTTGTTGTATTTTATTAAAATGTTTTTATCTAAAAAAATTTTGAACATCATGTTAGACTTGTAATTAAATTAGATAACGGATCATAAAACTTTTAATTTTTTAAAAATTACAAAGAGTGAGTCATGCTTGCAATTGGAAGCATATTTAACTGACTGTTACCAAAATCTTTTGGGCATTTTAAAGCAACTCCTCTCCATCTTTATATTTTACGAATTATATTATAATGTTTAATAACTAAATGCCACAAATATATTTATTTTCCCACAAATCTTATGATTGATAATAACATATATCTAACCCATCTCATAAAACGGAACAGAGGAAGTATAACACAAACAACTGTTTCTAATTTTTACATTTCAGATGAGTATTTAGTGGTTTTAAAGCAAGGATGGTCTGCCAAAATAATTAATATAAGCTTAATTTTATAGTCTTTTTTACTCTCAAAGGACTTGTTACTTTCGGCAGCATTTTCTTTTATTATCTGCACTAACCACTCTCAAATAATTTCAGAAATGTTCTTTCTCCACGGGACTACTGTTCAATGTTAATTTGAAGTAACAAAGAACAGATAAAAAAGTATGTGACTAACTATATAGTCTACTCTCCACATTTAGGTTGTGACTAGGGATGTTATTTTTGGGTTTTTACCCATTGGATACCCAAAACCCAGAAGAAAAATAAAAGTCCAAAGTCTTACTTCAATAACAAAAAATAACTGAGCTTTAATTGGGTATTACTCATAACAAATGAGCTTTTTTCAGGTATACCCATTGGGTAACGGGTACGCAATGGGCTTTCAATTAGATATACTCTCATCTTTTTTACTATTTATATTTTTTTACTCTATCATCTTTTTTACTTTTTAACTCTTTTTTTTTGTACTTTTTTTTTTATTTTCTTCTTTAATTATCCTCTCTTCTTTTTTTACTTTCTCTTCTCTTTTTAATTCTCTTTCCTCTTTTTTACTCTCTCTTCTCTTTTTAACCTTTTTCTATTTTTTCTCCTCTTTTTAACTCTTTTTACTCTCTCCTTTTTTTATTCTCTCTCCTCTTTTTACTTTCTTCTTTTTTTACTTTTTTTCCTCTTTTTAATCTCTCTTATTTTCTTAACTATTTTTATTCTCTCTCTTCTCTATTTACTCTCTCTCTTCTATTTTTACTATATCTCATCTTTTTACCATCTCTCCTATTTTTACTATATTTCCTCTTTTTTACTCTCTCCTTTTTTTAATCTTTTTTACTTTTTCTCTTCTTTTTAACTCTTTTTACTCTCTCTCCTCTTTTTATTATCTATTCTCTTTTTACTTTCTTCTCTTTTTACTTTCTTCTCTTTTTACTTTTTCTCCTCTTTTTAACTCTTTTTAATCTCTCTTCTTTTCTTAACTATGTTTATTATCTCTCCTATTTTTTATTCTCTTTCTTCTCTATTTACTCTCTCTCCTATTTTTACTATATCTCATATTTTTACTCTCTCTCATATTTTTGCTATATCTCATCTTTTTACTCTCTTTTCTTTTTTAACTCTATCTCCTCTTTTTTACTCTATCTCTTCTTTTTTAGTCTCTCTCCTCTTTTTTAGTCTCTCTCCTCTTTTTAACTCTGTTTACTCTCTCTTCTTTTTAACTCTGTTTACTCACTCTCCTCTTTTTAACTCTGTTTACTCTCTCTCCTCTTTTTTACCCTCTCTTCTCTTTTTAACTCTTTTTACTCTCTCTCATCTTTTTAACTCTCTATCCTCTTTTTACTCTGTTCTCTTTTTACTCTTTCTCTTCTTTTTACCTCTTTTTAATCTCTCTTCTTTTTTTAGTTATTTGTACTCTCTCTCCTCTTTTTAACTCTTTTTACTTTCTCTCTTCTCTATTTACTCTCTCTCCTATTTTTATTCTCTCTCTTATTTTTACTATCTCTAACTCTTTTTACTCTCTCTTCTCTTTTTTATTTTCTTTCCTTTTTTTACTCTCTCTTCTCTTTTTTACTCTTTTTACTTTATCTCCACGTTTTACTCTATTTATTCTTTTTATTCTCTCTCCTCTTTTTACTCTCTCACCTCTTTTTACTTTCTCTCCTCTTGTTTATTCTTTTTTTTTTTTACTCTCTCCTATTTTGAATTATTTATAGTATAATAATTGTTTCTCTTTTTATATGTGGGTACCCATATAAAACCCATATATTATTGGGTTTTTTCTGGGTAGTCTTAATATGATTTTAAGTCTTATTGGATTTTTTTATTTTGGATTTTTTCTGGACGGGTTTATTTTGAGTTTGGGTTGGACCGGGTATTTTTACCCAAAGTCACATCCTTAGTTGTGACACAAATAGCATTGACGAGTAATGAATGTGAGCGACACATTGTATAATTAACTATTTGTCTTTCCTAGTTTCTACTATCAAACTATCTTAGGCTACTTGAACTAGCTGTATTTATAATGTTACGAGACTTTGTAATCTATCCGTTAGCCTGTCTTTGTGATTAACTTTTGATATTGTTATGTTTTACACAATAATTTTTCGAAGAAAAGATACTTTTAAAGTGCAAGACAAACAATTTTATGTTTAAACTGCATGGCAAACTTTTTTTTTGTTTAACATATATATGGAAAACCTATAATTTCAAGTCAAGCATAGCGATAATCTTGAAATTATAAAAAATAAGAATAAAACAATAAAATAACAATACACAGAGCTGAAATCACATTCTTGTTATCTTAACTCAATAAACGTCTGCAGTGTATTCAGTTGAATGCATTTGAAAGTTCTAGGATAGAATTGTGTGAGACCATCGACGATACACCAAAGAATATAATATGCGAACTAAGCATCTACTCGTTTGAATGCGAGACATTAAACACAAGGCAAGAATCGCAAAGCAATTAAGAATTTTAAATACGAGATCTTTGCTTATTATTTTCGTAAGTTGGCCCCAAAAAAATAAGCGCATTGTAGGATAAAGGCCCATATTCCCCGAGCACCGGCAGCAGCAGCGCGTGTGGTGTTTTCCCTTTCTCCTCCAAACTCTCTAAACTACCTTACAAGTGTAATACTATATATACACATGCAAAAAAGTTTTTCTTAGCAATGTGGAACATTTGCACAACTTAACTCACTTAAGTTGTAGGTTTTATAAGTCCAATTTTATTTTTCATTCACTTAACCAATTAATGAACAAGTAAAGTCTAATAACTTTAAATTTCATAAACGTTGTCTAACAATATATTTATATTAATTTTCCTTTCCAAAAAAAAACATAGAGTTTACAAAATAATAGTTTATGGATAACCAATCTACTTTCTTGTTCATTGGTGAAGTGGTTGCCCAATCTTTAGGGTATACCATTATTTTTAAAATCGTTGCACAGTTTATAACGCGTTGAACTTATGAAATTCCCATATAACAGTTTCAAACTCCATATAGAGGGGCGAAAGACATTTGAACATACCTCTAACCTTGATATTCCTTCCTCCAAAAAATTTATAAAATAATACCACTATATTCGAGAGTAATACTCTAACTCTTTCAAGGATTTGTCACCAACAACATCACAAACTTGTGAATACTATAATTAAATTTTATTCAAACAAACAAAAACGAAACTATAATTAAAGTTTAGACTCATATTAAAATACATTGGTCATTTTAGCTAGAATACTAAGAACAAAGTGCTTAACAGTATGTACTAATGTGTCATGTGTCATAAAGTAGTATCCAATACATGTAGTAGTATTCGTATATGAGTTATAGGCTAGAGCAAAACTTAATATTTGTATGTGCTATGATTATTGATTATTTTCCTTAATAAATGTTTTCGTCGTCTTTTGATTTGGAAAAAAAGTCAAACAAACTTCTAACTTACAAAAAGGATCAGATTAAACCACAAACTTTTGAACATCCAAATAAAACATCAAATTTTTATATTGACCACCAAATAAACCTTCGACTTGCGGTTGACTATGTCATTTAACCCCGACGTTAATTTTCAAAACATAATTAATTAACTCTATTAAACCCAGTTTATTCTCTCTATTAATCGATACACAACGTTTCACTTTGATACACCTAACGCTTAGCACTATCTTCTTCTCCGAACCACCAAATTCCCAATTCCCTCACCTAAAACCCTTAATTTTAATTTGAAGTTCTGATTAACTCTTCACTCCTCTAATTTTCTACTTGTGTAGTCATTTCATCTACTTAATATTGAGCTCAAATTCGTCATCACATATGGAAAACTTACAAGCTCGTGGATTTCAGTCAGAATGTGGATGTGGATTATGTGTTAAAATCCTCACATCAAGGAAACAAGATAATCCGGGTATGCTTTTTTAGTTGCATAAGTAAGAAAGAGGTAAGATTTCGAGATTTGTTTGTGTAATAGTATTTGAGGTTTCATGAATTTTGAATCATTAATGGTTGTTTTTGTAGCTTAGAATCATTTTTTCAAATGTGTTGAGAATGGTGTTTATGAAGAGGTTGAAGCTGCTTTGCCGAAATTAGGAGCAATGGAGACTGAAATTCAGACTGCTAAATCCGAGTTTGAGGATTTCAAAATTGTGATCGATGAACTAAAAGAAGAGTTGGAAAAAAGCAAGAATACTATAAGGAAATTGAATATGAAGACAAAGTGTTCCTTAATTTTGTGTATTTGCATCTTTATCATTGTCCTTGTATACATTACAAGGTATTTGATTGAAAAAAAAATATGTCTTGGTCAACCATATAATGTATTAGAGTGTCTTTGATGGAATAAGTTTGTTGTTGTTTAAGCTATTTGATATGAAGAAAACAGTAAACGTTTGTTGTTCATATGGTTGAAAACAATGTATTGCTTATTTCTTTGTTGAGTAAACTTATGTTGTTCATTTGGTTGAAAACAATGTAAACTGTTGTTGACGTGTGTCTTGTCTTTTTTATATAAATATTTGTATGTTAAACTTACATCTCATCAGCACCAAGACATGATGACCAATATTACATAAATTGATTAAAACGTTGCAACAAGACCTGCAGTTGATTAACTTATCACAGTTGAGAAAAACGTTGCAAAAATCTTATAATCAAAACCTGCAACAATCCTTAAGATAACATAGTTTGGTAGAAATTTTTTATAAGATAGATTGATGGTAGTGGTGTGTTATTCTCATTGGTACTCGTATGGGAGAACTTGTAGATGTTGTGATGATGTTCCTTGTGAGTGTTGTATGCCTTGAGAACCTTGTGTGTCTTGTATTTCCTAATTATGAACAAAAACAGAACATGTAAGCGACTTCATGTGAAACAAAAGACTAAACACACTTAAAGTCTTAAAGCAGACAAAACATACACTTAAAGTCTCAAACATAAAACAGAACATGGTTTACTCGTAGCGTAGAGCTGGAACAGACTGTTGTGATGGTGTTCCTTGAGAAGCTTGTGTGCCTTGACCTTGAGAAGCTTTTGTGCCTTGACCTTGAGAACCACCTTGAACAATCCTAAATGTAATCAAAAATACAAACTAAGTAAGAAATCCACTCTAAATTCACAGAAACATATTCAATAAAACAGAATCATAAAGGAACCAAACATGATGCTTTCTTGGACATCTCCTTTTCATCTTTGGTTCACTATGTCGTGGTAGATTTTTACAAGATATCTTATTATCCCTTCTTCTTTGCAGTTAGAGCAAGTAATCACCTGAATACGACGTGATAATCTTGTGCTTCCCAAGGATGATGAAGCTTCATGTCTTCCTCTCTTCCTTCCATAATTGGAAGGCTTTCATGGATTGCCTTTCCTCCATGGTTGTGGTAAAACTCCTAATCTATTCAGTCTAGGCCACAACAACATCCCTTGTATTGGTCCAATCCCATCACTGTAAGTGTCACGCTAAGTACAAACCAAGTAGTAGCCACTCAAAAATTGTTCAAGCCTTTGTTTTGTCTTAAATATAACGGAGGTTCCATGAATACATGGAATTCCCGTCATTTGCCACTTCCTACACCCACAATTCCTATCATTCATAACGACTCTACAGCTTGTTCCACTAATGTCAACTTCAAATAGATTGTTTCTTGCCAACAAAATGGTACAAGCATGTGATCCTTGAATCATTTTTTCAATCTCATCATGAGCTTTTTTAGTAAATTGCGTCTTCAATCTTGCAGCCAGTCTAGATCTCTTCTCAGTCCTGACCATACATTGACGCATAATATCCTCTAACATGTCTAGTAATGGTTTCTTCCTAGCTTGCATGATGGTTTTTTGACGGACTCACTTAAGTTATTCAAGATGTCACTACAGAATGACCCGTCTCTAAAGTATGCCCGAGACCATGTGTGCGGATGAGTGTTCTGGAGAGTTACAAAAGTTTGAGGATTGTACCTTTTCAAAGCTTCCATATTGGAAGCAAACTCTCCTTGTGTATAGATGCGTGCAATCTTCCAGAATAAACGCTGCAACTCCATATCATGATTGTCCTTCTTCTAGTTCTCCATAATGTGCCTTGCACATTGGCGATGCTCATCCTGCAGAAGAATTGATGACACAGCCTTCACTAGACCCTACGAACAAAAGGAAAACACATTAATAAATTTGTTTTATTAAAAAACCACCTAAATAACTCTCTTTAAACCGTTGTTATACCTTTTGTTTGTCTTAAATGATGGCAACATTCCTTCCATCTTGCAGCTCTAAATTCGCATTGAGCAATCTAACAAACTAGTCCCAATTATTGTCATTTTTTATCTCTACTACTGCCCAATCTATATGTACTATCCTATTGTCTCCATCTCTTCCTATAGCCGCCAAAAGGTGTCTTTTTATATCCCACTTGAGGAATGCACCATCTAATACTAGTATTGGCCTACAATTTTGTTTCCAAGTTTGTCTCTATGAATTGAAACAAATGAAGAGACGAAGAAACCTTTGTTACTTCCGATTGTAGGACCAAGTATAGTCTCAATCTCAAATGTAGAGCTTCTGTTGGACTGTAAAACCTCAGCTTGGTAATCCCAAATTCGATCAAAATGTGCCTCATGACTAGCTCTTCTTTCTTTTGCAAGCTTAGCTTTTGCTTTTGCACACTGCTCCTCACTCACTGTGAGGTTGTACTCCCGCTTAATTTCAGCTGCCATCTCATGTTTAGTCAACTTTGGATTCTTCCTCAACCTTTCTTCAAATAACCAAGCTATGGTTTTCTGCTTCAACAACCTACTATACCCTGACTTAACACACGAATGATCATCAACAAACACTTTCACTTGCATCTTCTGTAACCTCTTCTCATAAGAGCAGTACAATCTCCATTGACATTGTTTGTGAGAACACTTAGCCCCAACCTTATTACATTCCGATTTGTACATTGATATCATATTTAATTTCAATGAATACCTCAATAAGGCGATTTTAACATTCTCTCGAGAACTAAAGGTTTTCCCTAACCTTATGAACACACCTTCTTCTTCTATTTCAGTCCGCTCACCGACATCATGGTCATCTTCTTCATCTTCGTCAGATGATAGAGGATCTGGAATTCTATCCTCAACCCATATATCATCTCCACTATCTCCATCGCTTCCTTCTTTTTCAGCTTCATCTTCTTTCCCAGCTTTCGCGAAATGAGCTCCAATGTCTTCACACACTTCTTCATCTACACCAACTCGATCTCCATCTTCTTCTACATATTCTTCGTTCTCTCTGTCCACATCTTCTTCATCTTCTTCGAATTCACACTCTTCTTCCTTGTCTTTGTCCATCTCGAGCTCATTTTCACGATTCTCAAGCTCATTCGGTGGTTCGATATTGTCAGTGGAAGCGGAAAAGGATTTCGACTTCGGTGGAGGTGGAGGAAGATGAATTGGACTTCGTAATGCTTCTGATTTCCGTCGTGATTTCGTCGCTTGTTCTCGATTTGAGAAACTGAAAGAAAAGCGAGAGAAGAGACTAAAATCGATTTAGGTTTTAGGAATTTTTGATTGGGATCCCGTTTTTGAATAAGTGTTTCTATGTCGTTTTTCATTTGTTTCTATTAATTAAAATGTATCTGTTTCACTAACAGGGATTAATTAACAGGCATAAACGGGGTTACTGTTTTTCATTTAACAACTTAATTTAAGAACATGTTTAAATGGCTTAGTCAACAAAAAATTTAGAGTTTTAAAAAAAGTCAACGGTAAGTACAAGATTAAATTTCTGAGTCCTATATTTGGAGGTTTTGTTTTGAGCATTTTGGCAAACTAACTGTAGGATTGACTTTGTTTTTCTTTTTTATTTTAATATTTTGGAGATTAAAAATCACTTCTTCCTTCTTCTCCTTCTTCTTCATTGTTTCCCTCCTTTTGCTCTCGACCAGAGGATTCGTTGAACTACTTTTTCCGGAGATGGGCAAATATATTGAGAAGTCAAAGATCGCCGGAGATGTTTCAGTTAATGATATTACTCACCAAACCACTTTCGATTGTCGCACCAGAGCCGCCAAAAACCTCGCTCTCCTCCGTCTCCGTTCTCATTCCCATGAAGCTGAATCCTTTACTACCTTCAGCTCTGAAGTCGCCATCTTGTGAAGCTTCCGTTACTCCCGGATTCGAGATTAACAGCAGAAAGAACAACAGCAACTCATACAGGGTGTCCATGAATGTCGAATGAGAAACCCTAGAGCTAAATCCGCTCCGGCGAAGAAGTCAGAGGCTGATAAGATGGTTCGGGTTACAGAGATAGAAGAAGATTGTGGTGATAACGAAGGAAGGTCTAGATCTGCTTGTAACTTTGGAGAGAAAGGTTTCGATTTTGAATCTGGAGACAGGTAAGTTTTACTCTGTTTCTTCAATCTCAAAAGTCTTTAGCTTTATGATTCACAGAGAGAGAGCTGAGATATTGAGTTTGAATGTGTATTTTGAATGTTTGTTCCACAGAGAAACGACACAATGTAGTAACTTGATAAGAGACTTAAAAGATTTAAAAAATTGTTGTTCCTTCGTCTAGTGAGATTTGGAGACTTCTTTGCATACGCAGAGCAGCAACAACACAGGTTCTTCACCGAAAAGTATAAATCTCACTACTTGTTTCTCTTTTTAAATATGGTTTGTAGGTACAACTTTGATATCGTGTCGGAGAATCCGTTGCCTGGACGTTACGAATGGGTCGAAGTGATGCCATGAAATGGAATTGTTGTAACTTGTAACATGTGGTTTTATATGTAAAGTTGTGTGATTTAGGAAGATCTGTGTTGGAACAGAGTTCATGAAATTGCACACAGACTAAGGACCAGAAGGGAACAGTAAGCTGTAAGGTTTTAGGGACTCTGAATGTTAACTTGTTAGTCAAGAATAATGTAATGTTAATCTCTTTCATTTCCAACAAAATAAAGTGTAATTGTACTAAATAAAGTCACACTCAATGCTAAGTAACTTCTATTAGTATATGTATATTTCTCCTTGTTCTTTGGCTGCTTCAATGGCAGCCTCAGTGCTTGGTTTAAAGATATGGCAGTATATGGCATCATCAGTGTTGGATTAACAGTATATTTAGGAGCAATCTAAATATACACATTACCATTTTTAGGAGCTATCTAAAATGTAATATTCCCTTATGTGAAATTAAGGTATTTGGTCGATCACATATATAAGGATACATTAACTTGTGATGTACCTAAGAAGTTGAGAACAGAATCTGTGAGGCTTGAGTTTTGAGTTAGATTTTCTTAAGCAATAAAGAAGAGATTATTTCTTTAAATTCTTGAATCTTGTTCGAATTTATAAACAATATTTGGTATCAGAGCGGTTACAATGACCAAGAATGAAGATGTCGAAGGCTCATCGAAGAAGGATGAAGGATGTTCGACGAAACTAAAAGAAGGAGGAGGATCTTCTTCGATTAAATGTCTGATGCTCACATCATACAATTATACAGTATGGGCAATTAAGATGAAAATACTTCTCAAGGTCCACAAGGTTTGGGGAGTAATTGACCCATGAGACAACGACGAAGAGAAAGATGACCTAGCCATGGGTTTAATTGTTCAATCAATTCCCGAGTGCCTTGTACTGCAAGTTGGCGAATTGGATTGCACAAAATCCATGTGGGGAGCCATTAAAACGAGGCATATGGGAGCTGAGAGGGTTAGAGAGGCGAGACTACATACTCTAATGGCTGAATTTGATAGACTCAAGATGAAGGACACATATAAAATCGATGACTTTGCCGGGAAGTTATCTGAGATTTCATCAAAGTCTGCTGCGCTAGGAGAAGAAATTAGTGAACCGAAGATAGTGAAGAAGTTTCTTACAAGTCTCCCTCGGAAGAAGTATATACATATAGTAGCCTCTCTCGAACAAGTCCTTGATTTGAACAAAGTGAGATTCGAAGACATAATCAGACGCCTGAAGGTGTATGAAGAACGTGTCGCTGAAAGTGAAGAGGAGCAAGAGGTACAGAGCAAGCTCATGTATTCGAATATGGAAGGTCAAACATCATATCGTAATGGAGATCACAGAACCAGAGGACGTGGCAGACGCTCAGGTGGAAGCAGAGGTAGAGGAAGAGGACGCTTTAATGGAACAAGAGACATGTCACACATAACATGTTTCCGGTGTGATAAACAAGGCCACTACGCCTCTGATTGCCCTGACCGACTACTCAAATTGCAGGAGGCACAAGAAAATAAAAAAGACGACACGGATGAGGCGGATGAAATCATGCTCAACGAAGTGTATACCTGAATGAAGAAAGGATTATGCCCAGCAAGTACGAGACTAACTCCGGTGACAACGATCTATGGTACCTTGATAATGGAGCTAGTAACCACATGAGTGGAGACAGATGATACTTCTCTCAGATCGACGATTCTGTCACTGGTAAAGTTAGGTTCGGAGATGACTCCAAAATCGATATCAAAGGAAAAGCCCCCATCGAGTTCATTGATGGAAACGGTGAACCAAAGAAGATATCTGAGGTGTACTTCATCCCCGAGCTTAGAAGTAACATAATCAATCTCGGACAAGCCACTGAACATGGATGTGAGGTGAGAATGAAGGGATAAATCTTAATAATGCATGATCGAGAAGGGAAACTGCTTGTCAAGACAACAAGTTCAAAGAACCGACTATATAAGGTTCGAATGGGAGTTAAAAATACAGAGTGTTTAAATCTGGTAAGTTCAAGTGAAAAGAGTGTGTGGCATGCCCGTCTAGGACATATAAACGACGAGAAGATTAAGTCTATGCAGCTAAGGGAACTGGTGACCGGAATACCTCACATAAGGACCGAACCAAGGGTCTGTGAATCGTATATGTTAGGGACCTATATCTCCAGCAACTTCAGGAGGGAACATGTACATATTTGTTCTCATATATGACTTTTTGAGATACATGTGGACCATATTGATGAAGGAAAATGGAAGTGCGTTTGAGAAGTTTAAAGGGTTCAAAGCTCTGGTGGAACAAGACTCGGGAAGGAAGATTGGTACGTTCCAAACTGGTCGAGGAGGATAATTTGTCTCAAACGAGTTTAACTCATTCTGTGATGAATCAGGGATAAAACGACATCTCACGGCTCCCTACACTCCACAACAGAACGGAGTTGTGGAGAGAAGAAATAAAACAATGATGGACATGAGTAGAAGCATTCTGAAACATATGTCGTTACCTAATTATCTGTGGGGGGGGAGGCGGTCCGACACTCCACGTATCTCCTAAATCGAATCTCTACAAGAGCTGTAAAGGACAAGACTTCATACGAGGCTTATCATGAGAGAAAACCTAATGTTGGACACCTACGAGTTTTCGGCTGCATCGCTTATGCCAAAGTCGATACTCCACACATGAAGAATTCGAGGATAGGTCACGTAAACTGGTTCATTTGGAGACATAACCTGGTTCAAAAGCTTACAGATTGTTTGATCTGCAATCTCGAAAGGCTGTAGTTTTTCGCAATGTCATTTTTGATGAGAAAAGAAAATGGAGTTGGGATCAAAACTCAGTAGAGGAGAGAAGTGAAGAGCTCAGTATCGAGTTCGGAGAATTTGGAAACCGAGGAATAGATTCAGAGTCACAAAAGCGTATTGAGATGGAACGTGGTTGAAGTCTCTACGGTCAAAACAGAGCATGACAGTAGAGGAGAAACTGATGCTGCTCCTATCAAAACCGAGACTGATCAGGAGGATGACCAGAATTCTGGAGTCGGAGGGAGTAAGTCAGAAGATGATGGAGATAGTGTACCAGCACTGAGAAGATCTAGCCGAGAAAATCACAAGCCTAAGTACCTAAATGACTACGTTCTGCACCTTGCAGAAGAAGAAGGAGAGCGACTGTTAATGTGTCTGAATGACGAACCTAGAGACTTCTCAGAAGCAAAGAGGTCGAAGTACTGGACACTAGCGTGTGAGGATGAAATTCACTCGATAAACAAGAACTCAACCTGGAACCTTGTCGACTTGCCGCAAGGAGCAAAACCGATAGGCTTAAAATGGGTGTTCAAACTGAAGAAGAACTCGGATGGTAGCATCAACAAGTATAAAGCCATACTCGTTGCGAAGGGTTACGTGCAGAGACAAGGAATAGACTTTGACGAAGTCTTTGCTCCGGTAGCTCGCATAGAGACAATCCTACTCTTGATCAACCTCTCTGCATCTAGTGGATGGGAGATACATCACCTCGACGTAAAAAAAACTTTTCTCCATGGGGAATGAAAAGAGACAGTGTATGTCACGCAACCAGAAGGATTTATCGTTAAAGATTGCGAAAACAAGGTTTACAAGCTCAATAAAGCCATGTACGGCTTAAGGCAAGCTCCGAGGGCGTGGAACGACAAACTAAATGAGATCCTTAAGGAACTACAATTCAAAAGGTGCTCCAAGGAACCATCAGTCTATCAAAAGAAGGTGAGTGACGATGCACTTCTCGTCGCTGTATATGTTGATGATTTATTTGTCTCTGGAACAAGTGACAATGTGATTAAGGAGTTCAAGAAAGAGATGGCAACAAGATTCGAAATGAGTGATCTCGGAAGACTGACTTACTATCTAGGAATCAAAGTGAGTCAAAACAAAGAGGGAATAACTTTGAATCAGAGTCGATATGCCTTAAAGATTCTGGAGGAAGCTGGAATGAGCGAATGCAACTCGGCTCACATACCAATGGAGGCAGGTCTGAGATTGTCCAAATCAGCGAAAGAAAAGGACATTGATGCTACAAGCTATCGAAGAAACATTGGCTGTTTACATTACTTGCTTCATACGAGACCAGACCTATCTTATTGCGTAGGTGCGTTGAGCCGATACATGCAATGTCCAAAGGAGTCTCATGGAGTGGCAATGAAACAGTGTTTAAGATACTTACGCGGAACCACCACACTTGGACTATGTTTCGACCGACCAACTACGAGGGTAACCAAACTTGTCGGCTACAGCGACAGTAGTCACAACGTAGATCCAGATAATGGCAAGAGCACAACGGGTCACGTGTTCTACCTTGGAGAAAGTCCCATATCATGGTGCTCTCAAAAACAAGAGACCGTAGCCTAAGCTTTGTGTGAGGCTGAATTTATGGCAGGAACTGAGGCAGCTAGACAAGCAATATGGCTCCAGGAATTTCTCAAAGAAATCACCGGATCCACATGTGAAAAGGTTGTCATTCGAATAGACAACCAATCGGCGATTGCTCTTACTAAAAATCTGGTATTCCATGGCAGAAGCAAGCATATACACACAAGGTACCACTTCATTAGAGAATGTGTTGAAAATGACTTGATAGAAGTTGAGCATGTCCCGGGAAGTGAGCAGAAGGCCGACATACTTACAAAGGCATTAGGAAGAAAAAAATTCGAGGAGATGAAGGATCTCATTGGCGTGAAAGATTTGGGAAAAATGACTTCAAGCCTAGGAGGGAGAATGTTGGATTAAACTTGAAGTTAGTTTGAAAAGATAAATATTTAGGAGCAATCTAAATATACACATTACCATTTTTAGGAGCTATCTAAAATGTAATATTCCTTTATGTGAAATTAGGGTATTTGGTCGACCACATATATAAGAATACATCAACTTGTGATGTACCTAAGAAGTTGAGAAGAGAATTTGTGAAGTTTGAGTTTTGAGTTAGTTTTTCTTAAGCAATAAAGAAGAGATTATTTCTTTAAATTCTTGAATCTTGTTCGAAGATATAAACAATAATCAGTACTGTAAAAGTCATAAACTTAGGCTTCCAGAAGCAGAAAAAGCTAACTCAGTTTGAACAAAAACATGAATCACAGGTTTTATCTTTAGCTTTCTTATTGATACTCTATTGAGTCTATATTCTTATTGGCCATTTCACACTTGTGTAACTTTACCAAGTCCTCTGTCACACACACAGGTCGCAGCAATATGCTTTCTCTACAACTCTAGATTATCTCTCTCTTCTTTATTGGGACTGCAATCACTGTCACACTTTCTGGATTTTTTTTCTTCAAAAGTCCAAGTTAGCACCTTTCATGCTAAGATTAGGTATCTTGGTTTATGTAAATGTTTCACCTGTTTGTATCATTTGCTCATCGGATGAATCAAAACATTAAATTATGACGTCGATTCTTATTACTACATAGCGTTTATGACAACTGTATTCATGTCTCAATACTAAAATTACATGATCATTTCCTCCTCAAAACCTTCTTGATTTTGTCACCTTTCCAAACACATAGTTGAACAATATGTAACGATCAAGAGCTGCTTAAACTCCTGTGGTTCAGCATTTTGGTTTGGTTAACTTGTGGGCAAAACTGCAAAAGCAAGTCATAGGAGGTAATGCTTAGAGTGATAAGAGATGACTAAAACATTTATTAAGTTGTCTGTAATATTACAATACCTATCATGATAACTTTCAAACTTAGCCACATAAGCTTTATGGAGTTGTAGGTTCTGTACTCGAGCTTTGTTTCGTTTCGGACATTTCCACTTCATATACACCCTTAGCTTCAGAAGCTTCACTTTCTTCCATGGCCATCCTCCTGATTTTAGCCTGTTGTATTGCTAACATCTCATACCTGCAAAATCATTTCCAATAACAATCATATATCTCCATGATAAATTCATCTTCACATTTGCGTGTTCTTTGTCCGACGAAAAAAAACCATCCCGCTAACTCAACGTGAGAGTAGAATCATACACAGATCAACACAGTAAAGTACATAAGTACTACATTAGGGCATAAGAAACGGAAACATCTGAATCGACACTTTAACATAAGAAAGTACTTACTTTGCCACAAACTTCCTCACAAGCTGAAAATATATCCTCCAAAACTGATGTTCCTTTAAAAGACGCGGGCATAACTTAAATCTCAACTGTGAGAGTTCCTGTAACACCAAAATCAATCTTGTCTAGAACAGCTTTGGAATACATGATTCGACCAAAATTCCTAACCAACCACATTCAATTGTATCAACACAAACAAAATCATATTGAACTGTTAAACATTAGCAAGTTTGCCATTTTTAGTAACCTTAAGCATTCTCAGACTACAAGCAATTCAGAAAGAAGGCAGCTTCAAATAAACTATAAATTTACCAATGATATTGAAATTTAACAAATACCTTCGAATGCACTGAAATGAAATTCAAATGAGCAGCTTTTTTAAATTCCCTATAAGATTTTATCTATTGTCCCTAATTTCAGCAACCACAAAGTTGGATACCCAAAAAGTCAAAAAAAAAGAGAGAAAAACCTTTGATTTCGATAGCACGAGAACCGCGTGTTTCTCTTGCCAATCAGATAAGTCCTTCTTCAAATTTGCAGAAGAGCTCACTCCATTATCTTCGTCTTTACAAGGATTCACAGATGCTTCTTCTTTTTCTTCATCTGCTTCAGAATTTCAGCCCGACTACTAAAGTTAAGTTCATAATCAGAAAAATTGAAAATCACTAGCATGATTAAGAATTGAATTCGCGTAATTACCATCAAGAGAGAAGTTCTTAAATGTATCAACGGTGAAGGATCTGACGTGATCGATTAATTCATCAGTTACTCCCAAAATATCATCTTTATTTTCTTCTTTTTTGCTCGATCCATTTACCGAGCTATATCCCTCTGAAGGTTTCTTCTTCTCTCCGAAAACACGTCGTCGAATCCTCGAAGCTATATCCATTGCAGAGTCTTGTGAAGAATCTCCAAAGCTTAGAAAAGAGAAGAAATTAAAAAAAGAATATAAACCAAAAAAGAGTTTATTTACCATTTAGATTTTGTAATGGGCCTACATTATATTCCAAAGGCCCAATAAATTAGGGTTTAGAGAAGCCCTAAATCCTCTTTAGAAGAAAACCCTAGTTAGAGTTGATATATATAGCCGCCATTGAAATCTACTTAAAATTCTTTGGAAGAGCGGAAGCACAAAGAATCATCTCGACCGAAATCGAATCGAGAAAATGGTGTCTGGGTCAGGGATTTGCGCCAAGCGTGTCGTGGTTGACGCTCGTCATCACATGTTAGGTCGTACTGCTTCGATCGTCGCTAAGGATTTGCTCAACGGACAGAAAGTTGTTGTCGTCCGGTGCGAGGAGATTTGTCTCTCAGGTGGTTTGGTTCGTCAGAAGATGAAGTACATGAGGTTTCTCAGGAAGCGCATGAACACTAAACCTTCTCATGGTCCCATTCACTTCCGTGCTCCGTCTAAGATCTTTTGGCGCACAGTTCGTGGGTTCGTTACCTAATCTTCTTATCTTAGAGTTCAAATCTTAAATGTGAATCTGGAAAATGAAGATCCGAATTAGACTTAGGGGTTATGCTTAGTTTAGCTAAGGTGTATGATCATTTAAATAGTAAAAAGTTGTGAGTACCATTCATTAGAAAAAATCACGTTTTAGAATCCAAATAGCTATTTTTCATTCAGCTCATTAGAGTTTGTATCAATGGGTGCATTTAGTTATGAGTTTAGTATCTAAATTACGATACTCTGTGCAGCTCATTTAATGGCTAGATTTGGGTTACGTTTGCCAGTTACTATATTTCGGAAGTATGAGCATGAAAATGTACTACAGGTTTTTGTAAGTGGAAAGTTTGCAAGAGAAATGTTTCTTAAATGAATGTGTTTGATCACAGGATGATTCCACACAAGACCAAGCGTGGAGCTGCTGCTCTTGCACGTTTGAAGGTATTCGAGGGAGTCCCACCTCCTTATGACAAGGTCAAGAGGATGGTCATTCCTGATGCACTCAAGTAACCTTTCTGCTACTTTCTTCTATCTTATAATAATTTAATGCCCAATGTGTTTTAGCTATCAACTGATTTTGTTTTTGTTTTTTTTGCCTTTGTTCTTTCTAAGGGTTTTGAGACTCCAGGCTGGCCACAAGTACTGCTTGTTGGGACGTTTGTCTTCTGAGGTTGGCTGGAACCACTACGACACAATTAAGGTACGTCCCGTATTTTCTTCTGCCTTACAATGGAACAAAAGCTGCTTCAATTCTAGTAATGTATACATAAACTTTTTATGAGTTGATCTGAAGAACCCACACTTGAAAACCAGAAGAGTAGAATAAAATTTTATTGGGTCATTTGAAAAGTATCAAAATCAGTTATAGTTCAGAACTTTGTTTTGCTCTGGACACATCTCTTCCACTATCTGAAGTTGATGATGATGCACCCGTAGAAAAATGATGTTCTTAGAATTTTGCTAATGTTTTAAATAACTTAGGGTCGTATCATTATACAATCAGTTAGTTAGTTATGAGGCTAACATCTCACTGATTCTGAGGAAGGAATTGAAATTTACCTTTGTTCTAATGATTTTACAGGAGCTTGAGGTTAAAAGAAAGGAGAGGTCTCAAGTTGTGTATGAGCGTAAGAAGCAACTCAACAAGCTCAGGGCTAAGGCTGAGAAGGTTGCAGAGGAGAAACTTGGATCCCAACTCGATGTCCTTGCACCGATTAAGTACTGAAAATCGGCATCTATCTTTTGGTTTAAGTGAACATTTTGGTTTAAAGTAAAAATTGCCATGGTCTCTGTTTTGACTTATTCCGGGTTTTTTCTTTTATCGCAGTTAGATACTTACTCTTTTTGGAAATTAAAATACAAAAGCATATTAGCCTTTTTAAATGCTATAAAAACTAAACTAATATGTATAAGAATTTGTTGGCTCGGTAATTTCATTTGAAATTTCTTAGCATTTTGTCTGGGTAACCTGCCGCATCCTTGGCGTATGTGGAAGCTTAATAATGTTCATGAAATTTTGAAACGTGATTATCAGCTGCGACCAGTTGCTATTGAGATATTTAGCATGGATGGATGTAATGATCTCCTCGTATTCCACAAGAAAGAGAGGGAAGAAGTTTTCAGAAATCTGGTTGCCATGAATCTTCCAAGGAACAACATGTACGGTATCATCTTTTTACATTTTATAACTTTATTTTTCTCTAGTAAAATGAATAAATCTGTCAACCTACTCTCATGACTTATCGCGTGAGTGACTCTCCTATATAAATTTTAGTTTGAGAAGTGTTTAGGGTTTCTAATGTTTATTTAGTTTCTTTGCGAGCACCCTTGTTTGAGTTTCTGTTTCTTGACCTTACTACTCATGTGGCTAGTTAGTCATCACAGATAAGATTTTCTGTCTTCATTCATCTGCAAAAGTGTAATTTATACGTTGTAATTTTTTTATAGGCTCGACACAACCATTTCTGGATCAGCAAAACAGGAAAGTAATGAGGGAAGCCGCCTTTTCAAACTAATGGCGAAGTCTTTCTCAAAAAGATGGCAAAATGGAGAAATTAGCAATTTCCATTATCTAATGCATCTCAATACCTTAGCAGGACGTGGATACAGTGATCTCACGCAGTATCCTGTATTTCCATGGGTTCTCGCAGATTATGATAGCGAGAGTCTTGATTTGTCAGATCCAAACACATTCCGCAAGCTTCATAAGCCAATGGGTTGCCAGACACCTGAAGGAGAAGAAGAATTTAGACAACGGTTTGTGTTGTGCATCTTTAACTTCGTATTGTGCATGTTTTGTGTTCGTTGTCATACATCTATTTTTTCTTGTTAACTAGCTAAAGTTTCATGGTAGCATAGTTTTTCTAATCTTTGCTTAACATGCTTTCTTTTGCTTCTGCTCAATTTCAGATATAATAGTTGGGATGATCCTGAGGTTCCAAAATTCCATTATGGTTCTCACTATTCAAGTGCTGGAATTGTTCTGTTTTACCTTATTCGCCTTCCACCATATAGTACTGAAAATCAGAAGCTGCAAGGCGGTCAGTTTGATCATGCTGATAGACTCTTCAATAGTATTAAAGATACATGGCTTAGTGCAGCTGGAAAGGGAAATACTTCAGACGTAAAAGAACTAATTCCTGAATTCTTCTACATGCCCGAGTTTTTAGAAAATAGATTCAGCCTTGATTTGGGTGAAAAACAGTCAGGAGAGAAGGTTTGTGCCACCAATTCAAGGTCTTAATGGTGTTTAAATATACCACTTTCCTTTCCTGTAGTGTTGATATACGTATATTTCCTGCATAATATCAGGTTGGTGATGTCTTTTTACCTCCATGGGCAAGAGGTAGTGTTCGTGAGTTCATCCTCAAACACAGAGAAGCGTTGGAGTCAGATTATGTATCAGAGAATTTGCATCATTGGATAGATCTCATTTTTGGTTACAAACAGAGAGGAAAGGTACATTACACAATCTTTCCTTTTGCTGGGAGTGAGTAGAATGCAAAAATTTGAAGTGTTGTTATGTTATTTACTATTCCTTTTCTGGATCTCAGGCTGCAGAAGAAGCTGTGAATGTTTTCTATCATTACACATACGAGGGAAATGTTGATATTGATGCAGTTACGGACCCCGCAATGAAAGCTTCCATACTAGCTCAGATTAATCATTTTGGCCAAACTCCTAAGCAGCTATTTCCTAAACCTCATGTCAAAAGAAAAACGGACAGAAAAAGTCCTCTCCACCCTCTGAAACACTCGATGCATTTAGTTCCTCACGAAACACGTAAATGCTCATCTTCAATCAGCCAGATCATTACTTTCCATGACAAGGTGCTTGTTGCCGGAGCTAACTGTTGCCTGAAACCTAGAGGCTATACCAAATACCTAACATGGGGCTTCCCTGATAGGAGCTTAAGATTTATGAGCTATGATCAGGACAAACTGTTATCAACCCATGAAAACCTCCATGAAAGCAACCAGATCCAGTGTGCTGGTGTTAGTCACAATGGGCGCATTGTTGTCACTGGAGCAGAAGATGGTTTAGTGAGCGTGTGGAGAGTAAGCAAGGATGGGCCCCGTGGTTCACGTCGTTTACAATTAGAGAAAGCCCTATGTGCTCACACAGCTAAAGTCACATGTCTACGTGTAAGCCAAGCGTACATGATGATTGCAAGCGGGTCAGATGACTGTACAGTCATCATATGGGATCTCAGTTCGTTGAGTTTTGTAAGGCAGCTTCCTGACTTCCCAGTTCCCATTTCAGCAATTTACATAAACGACCTTACTGGCGATATTGTAACTGCTGCTGGAACTGTCCTTGCGGTTTGGAGCATCAATGGTGATTGCCTCGCTGTGGCTAATACATCGCAGTTACCATCTGATTCGGTATCATCAGTGACAGGCTCAACATATTCCGACTGGCTTGAAACAAGCTGGTATATAACTGGTCATCAGAGTGGAGCAGTTAAAATATGGCGGATGATACATTGTACTGATCCT
>JAKUCM010006119.1:0-49869 GCA_023374145.1 Lepidium sativum
ACTTAGACCACCTCCAATGAGAGGTTCTTGTAGGGGTTCTTAAATTTAAAATATTATAAAATAATTAAAATAATATTATTTTTAAGAAATTCAAGAGAAAGGGATTATTAAATAAGAGTTTTAAGACCATCTCCATCCATGGGTTCTTAGTTTTAAGTCTCTTATTCACAAAAAAATAATAGTTTAATATAATTTATTTTTTTAATTAAATTTTAATTATTAAAAAAGAAATGGACCAATAAAAACAATACATTTGTTTAAGAGACTCATCTTAGAGTCTCTTAAACCACCATTATCAAAAGTCTTTTAAGAGTTTCTTAACTTATTTTATTATTAAAAATTTAAGAAACTCTTAAAAAATCCTATGAAAGTTTCTTATTTAAGAAACTCTTTAATGGGTTTCTTAACTTATTTTATTATTTTATTTTTTAAATATATTTTTTAACTTACTTTTTCTCATATATAATCATTTAATAATATTTAAGAAATTCTAATAAGAACTATCCAATAATGTTGCTCTTAAGTCAATTAATTAAGAAACTCTTGTCCTTCTCTCTCTTCTCTTCTTAACCATTTTTTTTATTATTTGTAAGATACTAGTTTAAGAACCTCCTAATGGATGTGGTCTTAAGAGATGAGTTTTGCCACGTGTCAAATTTCTATTGGACACTATATTTTTTAATTTAAAATTTAAATAAAAATAAAAAATAATAATATTTTAATTCTAAGATTATAATAATAAGATTATGATGAGGCTATCGTCTCTATTTGGAGTTAAAAAGCCTATTATCTTTCGTGTTTTTGTATTCATAGTCTAATGTACGAAGTTTTTCTTTTTTTATATTTAAACATTATGCTTAAAACTCTTATTTTAATGAAAGTTTTTTAATAATAAAAGAAAATATTCATGTGTATAAATGGGTTATTTTTTGTCATACTATATTTTTATAAATAAATATACAAAATTATAAGGTTATAATATTCACTTTAGTCAACTCATTAAATAATTTTTGTTATTTTTTTGCATAATTTAATTAAAATCGTCTAATTTTAACGTTATATTATTTGAGATTTTAGAATAAAGCTTGACATATAGATTAGGTTTTATTATCGGAATAGTTGAAAACAAATTTTGGGGGTAATGAAACAGATTTACTGACATTTTAATCAAATTAAATAAAGAATAGTGAACAAACAAAAAGTTTATGAAAAGACATCAAATTACGCACTAGTGTCTTCCTCTTCTTCCTCAGTGCGTGTTTCCACAAGTTTTCTGGGTGGCGAGAAACCAAGAGAGAAACTCGTGACCCTCGTCTCTCGGAAGCGCACACAATCTCTCTTCTTCCTCCTCCTCCATCGATGTAATCTCTAAACAAAAATGAAATGAAATAAAAGCACTTTCCTTTCTTTCGGAGGGCCCAGTAGGTAGCGAGTTTTGTTTGTCCCTAAACAGCGATCGAGGGAATTTATGAGCACGAGATCTCGATTCCTCATACACGTATGCCTCTGCGTCTCTTTTATTGTTCCTTTTCATATTCAAGTCCCTTCGATTTTCTGGGTCCCTTTTGCCTGTTTCTTCTGTCTTCTTCTCGAAATTGTGTTTCAAGTGCTGTTTTTTTATACAAACTATACAATCTTAATGTTCATCCTCTGGGATTTGATTGATTTCTACTGCCTTTCTTAACTTCCTTTGCGGGTTTTGTTTGTTTCGCAAAAAAAAAATCTTTTTATCTTCGTTTTGGTGATCAGTAGGGTTTGGAATCGAGCCACAATACAAATGAATCCTATTTGGAAGCTGGCTCTGGGGTTGATACTTCTTGGCTCAGGTATGTAGAATGGTTTTATAGAGATTTTGATTAACTCAAAAATTGGACTTGTTTCTGATTTATGTTTTTCAAAACTGGCATATTGTGTATTAGTTATTGGCTCCTTTGCGGAGCTTGATTTTGGTCGCTGTGAAAAAGTTGTGAAAATATGGGCGGATTCTTCTTCGTCTCATGATGAAAAGCTCAACAAAGACAAACGCTCGCTTAAAGATATGCTCTTCTTTCTCCATGTTCCCCGAACTGGAGGCAGGACATATTTTCATTGGTAATTTGGGTTCCCTTATACAAAAAAAATCTGTGAATTGAAGGACCCTGTTTTGATCGGCGTGTGGTTAATGCTGTGTTTGTGATCTTGTAGTTTCTTGAGGAAATTGTATGATACTTCTGAGGAATGTCCTCGATCCTACGATAAGCTCCACTTCAATCCGAGGTAGTTTCCTTTCTTATTCTCATTTAAAAGTATAATGAAGCCTTAGAGAATGTTTGTTTGTATATTATATACGTTTATTAGTTGACTTTTAGATAGCTTAGCCAGACATGGGACTACAGTTTTGACTTTTCTTAAATAGTGTATCATACTAGAATCATAGGAGTTTGCTCCTCTAGTTAAGGAAGAAAAAATATCAGTTTTGCTGAAAATTTCCAATATTTGCCTCCTTTGAGCGCGGTGTTACTGAATTTTCTATGTTTCCTCAGATTTTCTCTTTCAGTTAGTTAGTTGTCAAACTAAAAAATTTGGACTTTACAGAATATATGTGGAAACGAGCTTAAGATTGATGGACTCCTAATTTTTCTTTCTGGATTAGTTTTGCTTGATGAACACAATCATTCTTCTGCAAAATTCTTGTACTGTATCCATGCTTTTGGAGCTCTGTTTAATTCTTGTCTGTTAATTTTTTACGAATGTATAAACTTGTTGTTTCGCATCTTGCTCCGGTATCATATGACTTTCTGAATTTTGGCTTGTAACAGTTAAGATCATTTTGACTCGAAATTTGTAGGAAGGAGAAGTGCAAGCTGTTGGCCACACATGATGATTATAGTTTGATGTCAAAGCTTCCGAGGGAGAGAACTTCGGTGATGACAATAGTTCGGGATCCTATTGCGCGTGTATTAAGCACTTATGAATTCTCAGTAGAGGTAGCAGCTAGGTTTTTGGTGCATCCTAATTTAACTTCTGCGACAAAGATGGCTGTCCGCGTACGCAAGAGTAATGTAATAAGCACGCTAGACATATGGCCATGGAAATACTTAGTTCCATGGATGAGAGAAGACCTTTTTGCTCGGGTATGTTTACCTATATCGCCTCTTTTTTTGCATACGCATTCAGCTTTTAAGTTCATACATGATAAGAAGTCATAAAACTATCTACTTAAGTTTGTCACTCATGCTTTGCCTCTCTTAGAGAGATGCACGGAAAGTAAAGGGCGTTGTTATCATTGAGGATGATAACCCGTATGACATGGAGGAGATGCTAATGCCTCTGCACGAATATCTGGATGCGCCTACTGCCCATGACATAATCCACAATGGAGCAACTTTTCAGGTACATTTTCATGTTTTTTGTTTTACTTTTCAAAGTTATTGGGTAGAGATCTCCGGAGCAATTTCATTTCATTTCACAGATTACAGGATTGACAAATAACTCCCATTTATCAGAAGCACACGAGGTTCGGCATTGTGTTCAGAAGTTCACAAGCCTTGGTGAGCCTGTTCTCCAAGTTGCCAAGGTAGTAACACCTTCTCTTCAGTATAAGTTGCTGCATTTTGGCATTATGCTTATATAATCTGCCGATCCTATAAGTTTTTTGATTTTTCAGAGGAGGCTGGACAGCATGTTGTATGTTGGACTGACAGAGGAGCATAGAGAATCTGCATCTCTTTTTGCCAATGTAGTGGGTTCCCAAGTGCTCTCTCAAGTGGCTCCTTCCAGTGTAACTGTGAAAACCAAAAATTCTAGATCAGGTTGGTGTAAGCTCTTCAGCTATCAACTTTATTAATACCATTGGTACTCTGTCTGTCCCTGAGGAGAACCTAGCACGTTAGAGTGAGGGTAAAGGATATTCGTAATGAAAATGCATAGTTTTCTTGAAGAACAACTCGAGATCTATGATTAGCTGTTCACTGAAGATGCTAATTAGTTTTGGTTTTCAAGATTTTGACATACTAATAGCTAGAAAAGTTAATTCTCTTATCTACCGTTCTTGTAGAGAAACTAATTGATCTGTATATAAGAAATCACTAAAACGCCAAAAGGGAAAAGCTAAGAAATTTGTAGCAAACACGCAATTAAATCTTTTCATTCAAGAGCTAATCTGATTTCTTTATGATGAACACTGTTATTCCCCTCCTTATATCTATTTATCTTTATGAGAAGATCATCATTTACTGGTATTGTGGGGTTTATCTTATAAGCTGTGGTTGTCTTCTATGGTGAAAATTGTTCGTCTCGTTATTTCTCTTTCTGTATCTTTTCCTTCGGGTATATATTTATGTTTCTTTGTGCGACTATTTTAGTTTCTTAAGTAGATTACTGAGTTGACAGATTAAAAAAGTATTGTACTTCTCTCACAATTCTCAACTTTATTTTTGATTCTCCAAAAGCAAGTGTCACAGTTACAGAATCTGGGTCAGATAAGAGTAATGTTCAGGTAAAGTCCTGCTACAGGAGGTCATAATTTGTTAATTCAGCGGTCAATTGTAATTTCCTTTCTGAAAATGCCTGTGACATTGCAGAATGGTACAACTGAAGTTGCATCAAATGTGAAAGAAGCTAAGAGTGGAAATGTAAGTAGATTTCCTTTTGGAATATATGATCAGTGCGTGGACTGGTGTGATTTTATATCTTTTGACACACTTCAGATGACGGTAAAAACCCTTATGGAAGTCTATGAAGGCTGCATTACTCATCTACGGAAGGCCCAAGGAACCAGACGTGTCAACTCCTTGAAGAGAATTTCTCCAGCAAATTTTACCAAAAAGGTAAAGTATTCTTGTAAATGATTCAAACCAGCAAAGTTACTGAGAGAAGGCCTGAAAAATCATATCTTTTGACAATGCATCTTACAGGCACGTACAAGAGTTCCTGAAAAGGTCATTCAACAGATCAAATCACTTAACAACCTCGATGTGGAGCTTTACAAATATGCAAAAGTAATATTTGCCAGAGAACATGAACTAGTAGTGTCAAAAAAGTTGACAGTAAGTCTCTTCTTCACATTTGACCTTTTGTTTCCAATACAAAGATTTCCTGTGTTTCTCATTACCAAACTGGTGTGTGTTTGTGTGTGCAGTATAATAGAAGTTTTGTTGAACTGCCAAATGAGTTAAGAAGCGTTATTGGAGAAATGGGTAATGAGAAGGTATGGCAGTTTGTACCAGTGGCCCTGATGCTTTTATTGCTCTTCTTCTTCTTTCTATTTGTAAACGCTAGAAGAATAAGAACCTCTAAGGTTAAGATTTGATCCCTCACACTCTTTTGGGCCAATGAGTAATTTGGATGACCTTTTGGGTCCAATTGTAATATTATCTTCTTTCTTTTTAACTTTTCGTGGGAAAGAAAAAGTTTTGGGTGTGTGTTACCTTACAGGTGAAAAACAGAAAATATATCACAAGTAAACCTATCTTCTTTCTCTCTTCCAAAAGCCAAAACAGAAACATGCAAAGTCACAAAACTAGTGAATGCTCTTTATTATAACATTGGTGATTTGTATACTCAAGGAATTTGAACCTTTGTTCTTAGCTAATGGTGTTGACGATGAGCATAAATAATGGTAACTCTTGATCTTAATTATGCTCCAAGTTTATAAGGATGTTAGATAAGTGATGAAATTGAGCTTTCAAAATCATTACTCTTGAAATTTGATTTTTTTTACCATCAAAGCA
Source organism: Lepidium sativum (assembly GCA_023374145.1). Lineage (NCBI taxonomy): Eukaryota > Viridiplantae > Streptophyta > Magnoliopsida > Brassicales > Brassicaceae > Lepidium > Lepidium sativum. The sequence goes on from JAKUCM010006119.1 coordinate 5,712, forward strand.
CTTCGTATTGCATTAATATAATCAAAGTTTACAGATTGTTGTAAAGAGTTTGGACAAACGTGATAATGAAATGTTCAAGATTTGTTTCGCCTGTGATCTTGTTAGCTAAGAGATCCGCACTGTTATTTGTTTGACGAGAGCAGTGTGAAAACCGAACAGAATCAAAACAGTTGTTCCAAGCCATTGCTGTAGTGTAATAATGGTGAAGTCTGAAATTCGTGACAGCCTTGAGCACTTCGTTAATTTGGTGATTATCACCTTCGAACTCCACTACACAAGAACCCAATCCCCATGCCACTTGTAGTGCCCATACAAGTGCAGTAAACTCCGCTTCGGCTACCGAAACTGATACAAAGTGGTTGTGCAGCTGCTTTCTCTTTGGAAGATCCTTGGAATAGATGTTCATCAAACACCGATTCCTCCTCTTACTGTCAAGAATCGAGCTGAGGATTCAAGACTGGAGCAAGTTCCAAGAAGAATTCAGAGAACGAAGAAGAAGAAGAAAAACGAAGTCAACAATTCTGTTATTATTTCAGTCAACGAATTACAACGTCTTTTATATGTAATTACATTCTAAATTCTTACTAAGTATTCTTCAATCCTCACCCTACACGTGTCCTCAACAAACTCATAATACAGCTCTTCAATATGCTGTATCAAATCTTCCCTCCTTAAGAAATCTTGACCTCAAGATTGGAAGTGAGGAAACTGTCTTTGAAGATCATAGTAAAACTCCCAAGTAGCTTCATCAATTCCTTGATTAGCCCATTTAACCAATACCTGAGTCACCGCTCTTCCTTGCCTCTGTACCATACGCCTTTCCAATATGCTTTCTGGTTCTTTAATCAAAACATCGGACACAATGGAAGGTAAATCCAGAGAGACATTATCATGTCCTAAGCGCAGTTTCAACTGAGATACATGGAACACCGGATGTATCTTTGAATAACTCGGAAGTGCCAACTTGTATGCTGTTTTCCCGCAGGTATCAATCACCTTGTAAGGTCCATAATACTTAGGAGCTAACTTCTGACTTGTGCGAACAACCACTGATTGTTGTCTATAAGGTTGCAGCTTAACAAAAACATAATCTCCTATTTTAAAGTTCCGATCAGTCCTTCTACGATTAGCAGATTGTTGCATACGATGCTGAGCCCTTAAAAGATGAAACTTGAGTATCAGCAACATATTCTCCCTGTCTTGAAGACTCTTGGCAACCACAGCAACCTTAGCTTCTCCTGGTAGGTATGGTAAGTGTATAGGTGGAGGTTTTCCATACACTGCTTCGTAAGGGGACATTTGTGTGGCTGTGTGAAAATTGGTATTGTACCAGAATTCAGCTAATGAAAGCCACTTAGACCATTCATGCGGTCTGTCGCTACACATGCATCTGAGGTAAGTTTCCAAGCACCTATTAACCACCTCCGTCTGTCCGTCACTTTGTGGATGGTACGGTGTGGAAAAATGTAATGAGACGCCTTGAAGCTTAAACAATTCATTCCAAAATTCACTCAAGAAAATGGCATCTCGATCACTGACAATGGTTTCTGGCAACCCATGAAGTTTAAAAACAGAATCGAGGAATGCTTGAGCTACAGATGTGGCAGTATAAGGGTGTGCCAGAGGCATAAAATGGGCTGCCTTAGACAATCTATCGACCACCACATATATCACTGAATAACCATTGGACAAAGGCAACGCAGAAATGAAGTCCATCGAAATTTCAGACCACACAGAGTTAGGAATAGACAAAGGTTGAATAAGACCTGGGTAGGCTGAAGTATCATATTTGCAGCGTTGACATACTCCACAGCTACGCACATAAGCTTGTATGTCTTTGTGCATACCCTTCCAGAAGAAAAGACTCTTCACTCTTTGCAGTGTGACATCCTTTCCTGAATGACCACTACAACCAGAATAATGCAGCCAATCCAATATTTGATTACGTAAAGATAATACCTGAGGAACCACAATCTTAGATTTCCTCCTCAATATACCTTGACTCCAAGTGTAATGCTTCTTAGAAGTGGGGTTCTGCTTTAGCTCCTCGATCACCATCTTAACCAAATCATCCTCATCATAAGCTGCCTGAATATTCTTCAAGTAATCACAATCCAAGACAGACATTGCCATGTGTAAAATGCCAGCTCCTTCTACTCGAGACAAGGCATCTGCCACCAAATTCTCTTTACCACTTCTATATTGTATTTCATAATCGAATTCCATCAATTTAGGTAACCATTGCTGTTGAATTGGTGTGTTCAACCTCTGCTCTAACAAATATTTCAGACTCCGCTGATCTGTCTTGATTACAAAATGGTTGTTCAACAAGTAATGCCTCCATTTCTGAACCGCATATACCACTGCCAACAGCTCTTTCTCATATATTGACAACTGCAATTGCTTACCTTGTAAGTGACGACTGATATAGGCCAGGGGGTGTCCTTCTTGCATTAATACTGCGCCAATTCCCTGACCACAAGCGTCTGTCTCAACCACAAAGGGTTTATCGAAGTCAGGAAGAGCCAAGACTGGAGCTGTACACAGAGCTGTCTTCAAGGTATTAAAGGCTTCCTGAGCTTCCGACGTCCAACTGAATGCATCCTTCTTGGTGAGACAAGTGAGAGGTCTTGCTATGGTTCCAAAATTCCGCACAAACCTTCTATAATAACCAGTTAAACCCAAAAAACTCCTTAATTGTTTCAGAGTTTTGGGAATCGACCAGTCAGCGATTGCCTGCAGCTTAACTGGATCTGTTGAAACCCCTTCAGCTTGTATATAATGACCAAGATACTCCACTTTAGCAACTGCAAATTCACACTTACTCCTCTTAGCAAATAAGCTGTGTTTTCTCATCAATCCAAACACCCCTCGCAAATGATCACTATGGGATTCTAAGTCTGAGCTATAAACGAGGATATCGTCAAAGAATATCAACACAAATCTCCTCAAGAAAGGCCTGAAAACCTCATTCATCAAGCCCTGAAAAGTGGATGGAGCATTCGTAAGGCCAAAGGGCATCACTACATATTCAAAGTGACCATTATGTGTTTTGAAGGCAGTTTTATGAACATCACCTGGTTCCATTCGCACCTGATGGTAACCCGCCCTCAAATCTATTTTAGAATAGACCTTGGACCCACCTAATTCGTCCATTAGATCCTCAATAAGTGGTATAGGAAACCTGTCCTTCACCGTCACAGAATTCAAGCCTCTATAATCAACACATAATCTCCATTGGCCATCTTTCTTCTTGACCAGCACCACAGGTGATGCATATGGACTGGAACTAGCCTGAATGGTTCCCTGAACCAACAGCTCCTGCACCATTTTTTCTATTTCATCCTTCTGCTTCACTGCGTAACGATAAGGTCTCTGATTAACTGGATCAGAACCTTCTATTAAGGGAATTCGGTGGTTATGAAGACTCCTGTAAGGAGGCAAACTCTTCGGCTCTTCAAACAAGTCCTTAAACTCCTCCAATAATAGATCAATACTATCTGGTATAACTGGAGGTTGAGGTTCTGTCATCAGAGTAAACAACTGCTGTTCAAGTTCTGCTTCACTATCCACCACATTAGCCCATATCATTGACAACTGAATATCTTGCTCCATCATTTTGTTAAGCCTCTCGGCCTTCACTGCTCTTACTGACCCATTCCTGCTCCCATGCAGTAGTACCTTGCGGTTATTATACTGAAACCGCATAGTCAGCTGCCTAAAGTTAAATGTGACCTCTCCTAAGGTTTCCAACCATTGAATGCCCAACACCATATCAATGCCTTTTAAAGGAATCACCATAAAATCTGCTTCAAAAGAAGTCCCTTGAAAAACCCATTGGAATTTCTTAATCTTGCCTAAAACTTGCAGCTGGTTTCCATCTGCCACAGAGACCTTAGCCGACCCTGCTGGTCGAAGTCTAGCCCCTAATTTTTCAGCCATCATAGGATTCATGAAGTTGTGCGTCGACCCCGAGTCTATCAGCACATAAACAGCTCGTTTACCATGCAGTCCTTTCACTCTTAAGGTGTTGTAATCAGTGATGCCAATTATTGCATTCACAGAAATTCTTGCGAAGTCTCCGACCTCCTCTTCTCCCTCAGACATAGCTTCAGTAACTCCATCATCACCAGTCTCCAAGTAATACAACTGAGCCCTCTTGTGAGTCAAGAAGTGTTCCGGAGTGAACTTCTCATCACAGTGGTAACATAAGCCTTTAGCTCTCCTATCGCTCATCTCTTGAGCTGTCAAAAACTTCCTCTTGACAACACCATCATTTCCCACCTTATCACTAGACTGTAACTGAACTTTAGCAACCGGCTTCCTATATTCCAGCAATCCTTTCTGCTGTGCAGGGAATTTCCCATTAAACCCCGCATGACCCATCGCCTTAGGAGGGTGTGCTTGTTCATACAGTTTACCTAAGAGGAAACAATGTCTTATAGATTTAGGCTCAAACATCCGCACATTCATTTGAGTCTCTAATCTCAGCCCTGCCAGGTAATTTTCTAACAACATCTGCTCACTCATGCCCAACCTAGTGCGTATTAACTCGAACTTATTGTGATAATCCACAATTCCATTGGTCTCCAGTAAAAATTTGAGCTCCGAAACAGGATCGTCCAACACTTCTTCGAACCTATCTATGAGTATCGACTTATACAATTCCCAACCATTAACTCCTTCTGTTGGTGCATTCTGCAAATAAGCTTGGTGCCAAGTCGCGGCTATACCGTCAAAGTGAATAGAGGCCACACTAACCTTCAAATTCTCCGGTGTTCTATCTATATCAAAGAACTGCTCTGCCTTAAACAACCAATCCTTGATCCTATCGCCGTTAAACCTAGGAAAGTCGATTCGACCTAGCCTAGTCATTCCAGAGTAAGAGTTCTCCTTACCTACGCGTAATTGTCGCGACGAATCTGGCGGATATTCAACTCGCGATGGTTGATTGGTCTCGATTCCGACCGATTTCTGCGCCGCAGTCATTAACCTCACTGCTTCATACATCTCCGATAAGCGCTTCTCCATTACTTCTTGATACGCGTTGATCTTTTGGTTCATCGCCTCTGCGACCTCACGAACCGACATCTCCTGTGGTGCTGACTGCGTCGACGACCTCGTTTCCGGCATGGTCACACTCGATCCGAGGAATTTCAAGCTCTGATACCTTTGATACAAAGTGGTTGTGCAGCTGCTTTCTCTTTGGAAGATCCTTGGAATAGATGTTCATCAAACACCGATTCCTCCTCTTACTGTCAAGAATCGAGCTGAGGATTCAAGACTGGAGCAAGCTCCAAGAAGAATTCAGAGAACGAAGAAGAAGAAAAACGAAGTCAACAATTCTGTTATTATTTCAGTCAACGAATTACAACGTCTTTTATATGTAATTACATTCTAAATTCTTACTAAGTATTCTTCAATCCTCACCCTACACGTGTCCTCAACAAACTCATAATACAGCTTTTCAATATGCTGTATCAGAAACACGACCTTGGAACTTTCCCATACCTGCATGTAAGAATATCCTTTGATCATTTCTTATAATCCAACCTAACCCAAAGGGACCGTTCTCTTTATGTGTAGCATCATAGTTGCACTTGACGTACAGGTTTATGCCAGCATTGTTGGCAAATCCTTGGTGAGACTACATTATTCACCATGCGTCGTGTATCAGTTGTGAGGACCATTATCCATTCTTGTGTATCGGCATAAGCCCTATTATATGTCTCCATTGGCGACAAATCCAACTTAGCAAATAAAAGGCTATTGCGGCTTTTCCAAATCCTCTAAAGGATCCCAAAATGGTAGATATCGTTGAGTGTCAGAAAGTGTAAACGTTTCAGATAGCGTGATGAAATGCTGCAGCTTCTCTATCACTTATCAAACTTCTCCACTTTCTCTACAACTATCTCTTCTTTTCTCGCTTTGACTCCTTCACCGAGCATCGAGGCCTTCCTAACTTTATCATATATGCTGGTGATCAGTAGGATCAATCATGTTCATCACTTTATCATAATCCCATTGTCCAGTGACTGTGTTAATCAACACATTGACTTTCTCGGCGTAGCCAACCAAGGATCAAGACCGAGCTGCGTTTGTTTCCCATCCCCAATTTGTCGTTGTAAACCTTGTTTGAGAAGAGTTGTACCATGTAATAGAGAAGACCAGCCATACGACATTTGTCTCAAGGATATCAGAGCTTTGTTTATGAAGTACCTTTTCACGCAATTGACTCTACAAATTGTAATAGGTGTTGAATATTTGGTCCCGTTGAGTTGAAACCATAGTGAGAGACAATAAGCAATGTTGAGAGATAAAAAGCAGTTTCCATAAGGATTTTATTTGATTTTTTTATTTAAAATAAAACTGAAAAAGAAGAAACCGACGAGACTCCATCTTCCTCTTTCCCCAATAAGAACCTGCAAAATCCCTAAACCCCTAAATCCTTCATTTCAGACAAACTACTCATAATCGTACGTCTCTCTTTCTCTCTGTGAAAGCTTCTTTGGTTGAGACCATTTCTCTTTTGTTTCTGATGATGTAGGACGGGATTTTTGCTAGCTCTGTGTTTTTATTCTGTGTTGGTTTGAGAAATTTTGGAACTTCAAATGTCGCCATTGTATTGTGTTGAAGGAATTGAAGTTTTGGCTTCTGTTTTTGAAATTTAAACATGGAGATTGATAGCTGCATATGCTTGTACTAGTCCCATTTGGTGGATTTCAAGCTCATGACCTTTCTGTGTTTACCTTTCTGGGTATAGTAGGTTGTTAACATGACTTGTTTACCTGAGGAGGACTTCAAAGGCTGCTTACTCTCTGATGATTTCTTTGATGATTTCATCAATCACCTCGACTGCCCCAGTTGAAGATATCGATACCGCTAATGGTGAAGGAGATTGGGTTGCCAGGTTTCAAGACCTTGAGCCTCCTCCCATGGATATGTTCCTGAGTTTGCCTTCTGGTTTCACCTCTTGTGGCATAAGCAAGGGCGGTCATGTGGGGATTCAGAAGACAGTCCCTCTTTTCGTGAGTTCTTGGTTGCTTCTTGATATCATTTATGCATATTACTTGTTACATTATTACCCCACTAGATCTCTTAGTTTCTGATGTGTTTGTGACCATGATTAGCAGCTCTTTAGATCATTCTTGTAGACGGTACAGCTGAGTCATTCATTTGTTTTATAAATAATCCTGTGTCCTAAATTTCAATCCTGTTTGTTTTCCTGGTTGCAGAAACAGTCCACTTCTTCTGAAGCCTTGTCTGGCATTAATAGCACTCAGCACCAATCTTCATCGCCTCCTGATATCAAAGTCTCTAAGGTGTTTCAGTCTTTAAGTCCAGTGTCAGTTCTGGAGTACAGATACGGTTCTTTTTCACCCAAGAACTCCAGACCTCAGAGATTGGCTTTCCCTGTGAAAGGCACAAGAAGCAAGCGCAGACGCCCCACAACACTCAGATTTAGTTACCTTCTCCCCTTTGAACCCAGAAAGCCTGACAAGTTGACTCTGGGAGAATCAGAATCCAAGAGTTACTATTCTTCTGAACAACATGCCAAGAAGAAACGCAAGATTTACCTCACCACACACACAGTGTCTTCCCCATCAGAGGCAAGTACGGATGGGATAGTCAGGAAATGTACTCATTGTGAGACAACGAACACCCCGCAGTGGAGAGAAGGACCCAATGGACCAAAAACCCTCTGCAACGCTTGTGGGGTTCGGTTCAGATCTGGTCGTCTAGTTCCGGAGTATCGTCCCGCCTCAAGCCCCACCTTCATCCCATCTGTGCATTCAAACTCACACAGGAAGATCATAGAGATGAGAAGGAAGGATGACAATCAGTTTGATACCAGCATGGTTCGGACAGTGATATCTGGAGCGTAAAGGCAAGGCAGTTTTAAGTTTGGTCTCTGAAATCTGCAGAAATGGCAACTCAGTGGAGGAAGAAGATGGTATGAAAGTAGGGGTTAGTAACTTGTTTAGAATTCTGATGAAGGAAGAGACAATTTAGGAGTTTAGTTGAAACTAGGGATATTAAATAGTGTTGTTTGATTATATGTTTTATGAGCTCTCTTCCATTTTGCGAGCATTATGTTTGCAGAAAATCTTCTTTGGCCGACATTTGTGTACCAGAAGAAAACAGGTCGGTCATAGGCAATGGCTTTGTCTTTTTCTTTTCTTTTTTCCAACTCTTTGAAACAACCTATTCTTTTATCCTTTAAGGCCATTTCTTTTATAATGTCCTCTCAATTTTCTTGTATAGACATACTCTGCCTTTTTGTAATACGTTTTTAAATTGAGTTATAAATTGTATTGTGTCGATTAATAAAAATAAACAAAAAAAATGGTAAAAAGTATGTCCGTCCTTAAGTAATGTTGAGATAATGAACGCGCTTCAAGCAAAGAGAAAGGTCGGATTCATCAATGGAACCTTGAAGAAACCTGAGGAAAAAGTGGTCAAGATTACGAGAATTAGCATAATGTCAAGTCCATGATTGTGGGTTGGATTCGAGCTTCAATTGTTCCAGAGTCTAAAACAACGTCTTCTCCTCCAATCCGCAAGTCTTCACGTCTTCCTCAACCTTCAGTTCGTCTCAAAGATTTAGAACAATATGTGCAACATGATTTAACCTCTTCTCCTCCTCCTCTCTCATCGGATAGCACAAGTGACTCTTTGTACCCTTTAACAAGTGTCATCTCTGATAAGAAATTCTATGTGCGTCACAGGGCTTTCTTGAGTAGAATTGTGGAAGCTTATGAACCAAAACACTTTGGTGAAGCAGTCGGAATCAAAGTATGGAATAACGCCATGACAAAAGAGATAGTTGCACTCGTATATCAACACACTTGGGACATCATTGATCTCCCTCCTAATATGACTGGTTTAGGGTCTCGGTGGATTTACAAAACGAAGTACAACTCTGATGGTTCAGTGGAGCGTTATAAATCATGTCTCGTTGTGATGGGTATTAATTAAATAGAGGATGAAGACTATTCAGAGACATTTGCTCCAGTTGTTAAAATGACAACAGTCAGGTCTTTCTTAGACTTATTGCTGAAAGAGGATGGGATGTTTACCAAATGGATGTAAACAACACTTTTCATCACGGCGATTTAGAGGAAGAAGTTTACATGAAACTTCTTCCCGCTTTTTGTCACTCAGTTTGGTGTGACTCAGATTGGGCTTCATGTCCTTTGATAAATGATCACTATGAGTCAGACTTAATAGAATCTGATCAATCCTTTTTTCTGCCCTTAAGGTGGAGAACTGAACAATTCCCAATCATGGCCCTCGCGGCTTCAGCGCATATGTTGTAATGTTAGGCGACTCTCCCAATCTCTTGGAAAATGAAGAAACAAGACACCGTTTCTTATTCATTTACAGAAGCAGAATATCGTTCCATGGCAGCAGCTCTTCGTGAGATAAAGTGGTCAACAGCAGCTCTTGGAATTCAGATAAAAACTCCAACTCAAATGTTCTGTGATAGCAAGGCCGCAATTCACATTGCAAAGAATCTAGTTTTTCACGAAAGAACGAAACATATAGAATTTCATGCAATTAGAGATGCAGTAAATGACGGAATACTCAGTCTACAACATTGTGAAAAACAACCGAACATATCCTTGCATCATGACTAAAGCCTTCGGCAGTTCCAGTTTCTACTTACCAAGTTGGGAGTTAAAAACCTTCACTCTCCGATGTAAGGGGGGAGTATTGACTAAGTACGAAAAGTGTGTTCAGCTCGATAGATCGAAGAAGCTTCAGAGCAAGATCGAAGAAGCTTCATAGCAAATCAATTACTCTGCTCTTCAATTTCTTTCTACTTTTCGGTTAAAATTGGATTATTAGTAGGAGCCATTAAATCAGTTAAATGTTCTCTTGTTATTGGAGGTCGGTTATTGCTTAATCGATTAAACTTGTATAAATGTTGCTTAATGAAAACGAGTTAGTTTCGCATATCTATTTCATTTCAGAATGGGTTCAGACCAGTGCCACTAGCTTGTATATCAGATGGTTCACCCCACCCAACCCATTCGGGTGGCTGTCCACCAAAAGCTTCTTCAGTTTTCTCCAACGTGTCGAAGTCAAAGAAACCCATTGGGAAGTTAGTTTGGATTTCCCGTTAGATCATCGCCTTCTTCTCCAACAACCTCGTCATCATCACTGCTACTAGTGTTGGTATGAAAGGTTCTGTTCAATTCCTCATCGCTTATTGTCTTCAAACCTGCTGTGTCAGAGGGTGTGCTGCCAAATCTGTCATCTTAGAATTTGAACCAATTTGAATTTGCAAACACGCTGCACATTAAGATTTGTGTCATAATTCTATCAGCTAAATACAATAACTAGGGTCAAAATATGGATATGAGGACACCACTTGAGATTTTTGTAAGAGTATAAGAGAGAAGATGAGAGTATAAAAGAGAATGTGTTGTGAAGAAAAAGATTATCATTGAACCTATTACATACACATATATAGTCTCTATACATCTAATATAGACAATACACTAGAATACAACAAAATCCATAAGAGGAAAGAAGTGAAAAGGCTCCCACTCTTCCCGAGGAGTGCATGGCGCAGGCGTTGCTCCACGCATCCCAAAATCGTGCTCTGCGTATCCCGAAGCAGCGCCCTGCTGGGTCACGTGCGGGGACCAGCGCTTCCGACGGTTGCCTTCGGACCTTTGGGCACTCCCAACAGCTCCATGGAAGGTTGAGGCTCCCTTAGCCTCTCTCACCCCATCCTAACTTCTTTGGTTACTTGCGTTCCACGTCTTCCCTCGGGTCGCATCCTCCGCAAGTTTCCTTCGGTCTTCTTTCTTTAACTAACACTCCCCCTCAAGCTTGAAACTATGATCTTTGGTTCAAGATTGAAAGTTGTGACTCACCATCTCATTAAAAATCTCAGAGGAAAACCCTTTTTGGGACAAAACCATCTAAGGGAAAAAGAGTGTGGTTCATTGTCACGGTTTGGACATAATGATGAGCCCAAGTTTTGAGTGGATGAATTCACATACTCTTAGACTTGCATCATTAGTGAATATGTCGGCAAGCTGATCCGTGCTCTTGGTGTAACAAGTTAAGATGAATCCTTGTTCTAGCTTCTCTCAGACTTTGTGGCAATCCACTTCAATGTGTTTTGTTCTATCGAATTTGATGCAATGTGTATGGCAGCTTGGTTGTCACAATGCATTGTGATCGGTTCTTGAATGTCAACTCCCATGTCTTTGAGTAGTGCGTTTAGCCATATTAGTTCATCCGTAAGCTTCCTCATTGCCCTATATTCGACTTCCGCACTAGAATATGATACCACCTTTTGTTTCTTGCTTTTCCATGTGATTAAATGGCCTCCAAGGAACGTGCAATAAACGGTTGTGGACTTGCGGTCTTGTTTATCCTCAGCTCAATCCGCATCACAATATCCAACAAGGGTGGTGTTGTCGTTCCTTCCCATCCATATTCTTTGCGTCGGAGTTCCTTTGATGTACTTAAGAATCCGTTCCACCATTTTCCAATGAAGCATCGTTAGAGATTGCATATGTAGGCTAACTTGGTTGACGGCATAGCATAGGTCCGGACGGGTGATTGTAAGATAGATGAGCTTGCCCACCATTTTCCGATATTGATGTGCATCCTCAAACCGAGGGTGTTCTCCATTCTCCCCATTGCACGTGACTTTGGAGGCATCCTCAAATGGTGTCTTAGCCACCTTGTTACCTACATCACACTCACGCAATAGGTCAAGTACATACTTTCTTTGAGAGAGGATGAGACCATCATGGGTCCGACATACCTCGATCCCAAGAAAATATTTAATAGCCCCTAAATATTTAATGTCAAACACCAATTTAAGCTGAGATTTAATACCTTGGATTCCATCATTATTGCAAAAATACCATTTTTACCTCGAAGTGTGAACAATGTGTGGTCGGCTTCGGACTTCCGGAATCCTTGATCCCGGAGTGTGAGGCTTAATTTGTGGTACCAAGCTCTTGAGGATTGTTTGAGTCCATATATGGCTTTTCGAAGTCGGAGAACATTCCCCGGGGTAACTATATGTTCTAATACCGGCGAATGGTACATGTAGACTTCGTCTTCAAGTTCCCCTTGGAGGAATGCGTTCTTGACATCCATTTGCCATAAATCCCAACCAAGGTTAATAGCTAATGAAAGTATAACACGTACCGTGTGTAGTTTGGCAACCAGGGCAAAAATGTATCATGATAGACTTATCCATAGGTTTGGGTGAAAACGGTCAAACGAGAGCACAGGAGCTGTCGGGTACTCGGGTCCATCTCCGTGGGAGTGCAACCCTGGGTCGGATTGCCACGAGGCGGGTGGACGTGCCTGCTCCGAAGGTAGCGAAAGATCTGATGAGGGCGCGGGCTTTGGGATGTGATCCTTCTCCGGGGCACATGCTCCCATCCACTCAAGGACTACCCAAAGGGTGTTGACTCGGTCCAAACATGAGTCGGATAGGCCTTTAACATCCTCCTAATTTTTCTCAATGTAGTACCCTTTGTTTTCTATAAATTTGACATAACGGGACACATGTATCCTCCGATTCTCGGGCACATAGCACTTGTACCCTTTTTGTGTTGTGGAATACCCAAGAAAAATTCCCTTCATACTTTTGGCTTCGAGTTTGTTCCTCATCTCCCCGGGAACTAGAACAAATACAACACACCCAAAAACTCTTAAGTGATTAATATGAGGCTTAGTTTTGTTGAGTACCTCAAAGGGAGTGATATCTTGGAGCACTTTTGTTGGGGTTCGGTTGATGACATAACATGCGGTCATGACCGCATCACTCCAAAAACGTTGTGGTACATTTGTGTGGAACATCATGGCTCTTGCAACCTCCATTAAGTATATTCTTGTGTTCGGCTACACCATTTTGTTGTGAGGTGTAAGGGCAACTTGTTCGGTGCATTATTCCGAGTTTTGTGAGTTGTTGTTGAAATGAGTGGCCCATATACTCTCCTCCATTATTTGTTCTTAAGATTTTAATCTTGGCATTGTATTGGTTAGTCACATATAATTGAAAAGTTGTGAATGCTTCTAACACCCTATCTTTGGAAGGTAATAAGGTTAACCAAGTATACTTAGATTTTTCATCCCCCTTTCATCTAAGAAGGCCTCGGTTTCCTTGTTCCCATTGAATGAACCCGCAAACTTCTTCCAAGCTTGGGAGTTTTTCCGACCTTAGGAGATGGCAAATGAGATCATTGTAGATTGGATTGATGTTCTTCATGAGCCCAAAGACCTTGTCTTGCTCCATTCTTTCACTTAGTACCATTGGATCCACGGTGAGAGGTATAAGGATCTCAAGTTCGGCCCAAAGTGACCGATACTTCCCAAACCACTTAGTGAAATCCATTTCTTCTTGTTTTACCTCACTTAATTCCTTATTTACTCATAAACCCGGCTAAAATTCGACAAGTTCCCATAAACCTTTTTGAGTGTATCCCAAAGGTGTTTGGAGCTTTCACAATATGAGTAAGCCTCATGGATGGATGGATCGATTGAGCTTTGTAAAATGATGATGACCACTTGGTCATCTTGGTACTATTTTCCTTCATCTATAACCATTGCTTCAACCGTCTTGCTTTCCTTCCCTTCCTTGGCTTTTCCTTCGATTTGGACCGACCTCTTTGGAGCACCCACCTCGACATGGTCCCAAAGTCCTCGGCCAGTCAAGACTTATTTTATGGTTCTTGACCATAATACATAATTCACTCCTTTGAGTGTCACATGAAAACCAAAGTTCTTGGAATTTTCCATTGAAGATTTTTCAAAAAAATTTTGAGAGAGAAGAAGATTTTCGGAATGGAGAGTAACAAAGATTTAGGGAAAGAGAGTGACACAGTTTGATGAGTATGTTGAATAGCAGAATTATGAAAGGTCTCAAGAGCTTATTGCTCTGATACCTTGAGATTTTTGTAAGAGTATAAGAGAGAAGATGAGAGTATAAGAGATAATGTGTTGTGAAGAAGAAGAACTTTCTTCCTTGATTATCATTGAGCCTATTACATACATACATATAGTCTATATACATCTAATATAAGGACAATACACTAGAATACAACAAAATCCATAAGAGGAAAGAAGTGAAAAGTCTCCCACTCTTCCCGAGGAGCGCAGGGCCCCGATGCAGCGCCCTGCTGGGTCACGTGCGGGGACCAGTGCTTCCAACGGTTGCCTTCGGACCTTTGGGCACTCCCAACGGCTCCCTGGAAGGCTGAAGCTCCCATAGCCTCTTTTGCACCATCCTAACTTCCTCGGTTACTTGCGTACCACGTCTTCCCTCGGGTCGCGTCCTCCGCAAGTTTCCTTTGGTGTTCTTTCTTTAACTAATACCACTATCATTAATAGAAAGAAAAAACTCACCTTCCTTGGTCATCCCCGAGTCTTAAGGATGATATTACTACTTCAGCGGATTCATTGATGAAGTAAACAACCTGTATAGTTGATATTCCTCATATTTTTTTGGTTTTGAGCTCATTATTACAGTTATATTTGGGAAATTTGTCTATGTTTTATTGAGATTTGAGATAAAAAAAAGTTCAGAGTTGGAATCATGTTTGAAGGTGGACTTTGGTGAGGTTTGAAGAATTTTCCATCATTCTCCACGAAAGGAATGACCGATCGATCTACTAAGGATCGATCGATCAGTCATCTCAAAGGACTATGAGCACGATCTAAAGAACGACTTGGTTTCTGAGAAGATCGACTCATCATCCAAGAGATCGATCGATTCGCCCAGTGCTCGATCGATCCTAGCCTTTCGCAGAAACCTAATTTCGCGATTTTCAGCCCTTGTTTTGGGTCCTATAAATACTCTTTTCCTATTTGTATTTGAGAGCCGCCCTTTTTGATATTAGAGACGAAATTTTACAGAGTTTTAAGAGTTTGTAAGCTAGGAAGAAGATCTCTTCATACTTGAGAGGAATTTATGAATCCTTTTTATTCTTTCTTTATGCAATTTCAGTTTCAGTTTATCATGACTTGCCAAATTTGTTGTTCTATGTCTGAGTAGATCTTTGATCGGATCTAAGGATTCTAGGGTTTTAGAATTCACTGTTGGGGAACAAATAGGATTGTTGAGTAGATTATTCTCTTTCTAATACTCGAATCTAAGCATAGATTAGCCTAATCACCTAGTCAATGATTTTAGGTTGTTAACTTTCCAGAAGATTGTTAAGAACTAGAACTAGGTTAGAAGAGCAATTCCTTCACTACCAACGAGAGTTGATACTAGGTTGGATTGTGGGTAATTGAACCCAAACGATAAAGCCTATTTGTAATCTAGAACCAACGAGAGTTAGGACCTTCAGGTTATTAGTAGAGGGGTAAATTCAACGAGAATTGGTTTACCTTTATTTATGTTCAAGCCGAGAGTAAGATTAGAGTAGTTCTCGAATAGTTCTCCTGACAAGAATTCTAACTCCCAAATTAATACTCGACATCCGATTACTTTAATTATTTGATTACAATCACATTTAAGTTGTTAGAATTCACTTCCTTCATTCGATTGATATAGCTTGTGATTCAATAGAAATTGAGAGTGTAACTTGGTTCTTCATGGATATGATCCCTAAATACTATTTCGTTTGTTGTGCACTTGCAGTAGGATATAGGGTTAAAACTCATTGTGCCAAGTTTTTGGCGCCGTTGCCGGGGAACCAATAGTTGCCTTTCGATTTTCTGTTCACAGTTTCAAGTCTATATTGTTACTTATGTTTTCCTTTTTGTTTGTTTTTGTTCTTTTCCAGGTGTATGACCAGAAGTCAAGGTTGAGAACACCTATTCGACCTAGATAATCAGGAGCTTGCGAGAGTTGAAAGAGAAAACCGAAGAGCCAGAAATATGAATCCTCCAAGAAATCAAGCACATGTGATATACACGTTTTTAGCACGTCTTAGGAGCATCATTTAGGTATATTACACGTACATTTTGATACATTCTCATATAGTTGGAGTCTAGAGAGTATCATTCATACACATTCACATACATTTGCATACATACTACGTTTTGTGAGTTTTCAGGTACTGGATGCGGGCACGATCGAGTCTGTTTTGGACAAGGAAGAACCCCACATCGAGCCCAGGTCGAGCCCAGATCGAGCCCTAGATCGAGCCCATTACCGAGTCCAGTTCGAGCCCAGCTCGATCCCCAGCTCGAGCACGGATCGAGCCCTTTTTCCAGACCAAGATCGAGCCCACTTTCAAGCCCAAGCTCAATCCCAAGATCGAGCTCACAAGCGCCAACTCGAGCACTTAGACTCGAGTTCAAACCGAGTTTCCACTCACACGCACCAGATCGAGTTCATTTGTTATTGGGCTAGACGAAGGCTAAAATCCACTGCGCATTGGGCCGAGTTTATCTAGGGTTTTGCTATGAGTTTAGTATAAATATTCTTACATAACGCAAAACTCGGACCCAAGTCTTTACAATTGATTTTTCTTGCGAACTTAGAGCTTTGTAATCGAACGCAACTTTCTGATTTTCGAGTTTATTTTTATGCAATTCAGTTTTACGTTAAACGTTGATTTCATACCTTGTTCGAGTTCTTTATTGATGCACTCAAACCTTGAATTCGTGTTTGTTGTTGAACTCATGCGTTCTGAGTAGTCACCTAGGGTTCTTGAGGATGAGTTAGGTCTGCGTGACGCTTTGGTTTTCTAGGGCGCTTAGGGTTAGATTTAAGTAAGTCTTTTCGATTTGGTGTTATCATCACTAGCTTCATTCTGATCAACTGAGACTTGTTCTGAGACGCTCTAGCACTGATGGGTGTTTGGTAAAGCGTCTGACTGAACCACTTCAGAGATTCACATGCTCAGCTTTAGGGATCGAATGTATGAGGTGTGAATCGGCGTTAAGCGAGTTGATCGTTCATTCCGACTAGATTATCAAACGCCTATGGCGATAGGGTCTGTTAGTAATCTACTCGAGTTTGTTTACCACGAGAGTGGACTAATTATTTGTGTATTCGTTGCCTAGAGACTAGCTCTATTGAGTGATATCAAGCGCCTAGTTAGCTTAAGAGTCACGTTGACCCATGAAACGCACTCCTCAGGATCCTGGTTTCTCACCCTGCGTTAATTTTATTTGATACTCTACTGTTCGTTGCTCTGTTTGAATTATCTACAATTGCACTGCTTTGTTTATTTTTGTTTTAAGGGTTCGAATTAGGTTGTTAGAGAAATCATACTTTGATTGGCTTGAATTAGAGTAGTTAACTGCATCCCGATTGATAATTGCATTCCCAGTTGGATTGACACCTATTGTACTACAACCGACATATAAGTATAATAGGATTTGACAACAGAGTAAAAATCATATTATCAACAGGATCCGCAGGACATGGCCGCAATGGTACGGGAGCCTGCTCAACGTAGAGCGATAGACGACATGGACACTCCACACACTCATTACCAAAATCGCTCAGCTATTCGACATCTTGCTATTGAGAGGAATGATTATGAGATCAAACCTCAACTCATTGGGTTAGTCAAGCAGTATGTCTTCGATGGACTTCCAGGGGATAATCCTATGGACCACATAGAGAACTTCAAGGACATATGCGTGACCACTAGCTTAAATGGTGTACCTGTTGATTATGTGAAGTGTAAGCTCTTCCATCACTCACTCTCTGACAGAGCCTCCAGGTGGTTATGTTCACTACCTCCAGGATGACTCACCACATGGGCTCAGGTTCGAGTAAGTATTTCTCGACCAATTCTACACGAAGTCCAAGACTGCAGCTCTAAGGAGCAAGATTTCATCGTTTCACCAACGATCTAGGAAATCTTTAAATGAAGCGTGGGAACGTTTCAAGGAGTACCAGCGAGACTGTCTGCACCATGGGTACTCGGATGAACAACTCCTCAACACCTTCTATAGCAGGATCGTGTGGGACTACAAAAATTCTCTGAATGCGGCCAGCAATGGGGATTTCATGACCAACACTAGGGACGAAGCCTTCACTCTGATCGACAACCTAGCTGCAAGTTCTGGTAGTCATTGTCCGGAGTATGATCGGGGTAGGAAATTCAAAGGTAGATATGCTGATCCGAGCGAATCAAGGTAGTCATAGAAGTGTGAATCATGTTGAGGACAGTAAAGAAGTAGCTCAGGTTCAAGATACTTCGGCTGGTTCTGAAGATCAGAGGGAGGTCGACTATGTTAACTGGCAGAATAGGGAACTAAACCCGAACTACCTCTCCCACAGGAGCACTAACGTTGGGAACCCAAATGATGTCACTTTTCTGGCACCCACACTGCCTCAAGGGTCACCTTTTCAGGCAAAGCCATTCGTCCAGAACTCAGGGCAGAGATGGAACAATCAGAAACCGTTTGCTCAGAACACAGGAGTGAGTAATTGGCAAAGATCATACAAACCTTATGTACCACCGCCAATGCAGCAACAACCTCCAGCAGCACCTTCAGGGACGTCGAACGAAGAAATCAAGGCCCTGATTCAGCAGCTCGCTGTTGAGCAGCAAAAGACTATCGGGGAGCTTAATGCTAAAATGGATAACATATACAGTGACCTAAATGAGAAGTTTGAGTCAGTCTCTATGGACCTCAAGAAGTTGGACACACAAGTTGCCCAGACTGTTGAAGCCATTAGACGCCCCCGAGGAGCTTTACATGGGAAAGTTGAGAAAAATCTCAGAGAATCTTGCAATGTGGTGAAGTCCGAAGCAGGGATTTCGGTTGAGAGCAAGCATGATCCTCAAGCTCCCTACCTTAAGGAGCTTGAGAAGGTAGAAGATCAAGGAGAGTTTACGATACCGTGCCGGGTTGGACAGCTGGTTTTTAGTGATTCTCTATGCGACTCTGGAGCTAGTATCAATGTTATCTCCTTGGAAACTATGGAGAAACTTGGTTTTGAGCTGATGTAGGAACATCACTCCTCTGTTTCGTTTGGAGATGCATCTTCCAAGGTCCCTAAAGGAAGACTTGTTGACTTCAGTCTCCTTGTCGGGAATTGCAAGATCCATGGAGACTTTACGGTTGTTTAGATGACAAAAGAAGGAACAGTTCCGATCTTGTTGGGAAGGCCGTTCCTCAACACCGCTGGCGACAAGTTAGACTTTCTGAGTCAGATAGTCGTGTTGCAGAACGTCGACAAGGAAATTTCATACCCCATTAGAGCTTCTTCGAGTCGTTTCTGTGGGATGATGCAAGATGATGAAGAAGATAGTGACTGTGATGAGCAGTATGAGTTGTTCCGCGAACACGAGAGGGATTCCCCCTTACAAAGAAAGAAGAACCGAAAGATACACTCTTAGAGAACTCAAGATCTATCAAAGAAGAAATAACCACTCTCCTCTCAAGACAAACACTCACCCGAAAAAAACCCCTCAAATAACTCTCTATCCTTACCCTTTCCTTTAAGCAACCGAAAAGTAGACTTGGTCTTCTCTTTACCATATTGAGCTCCTTATACATGTGTACTAAACATAACTGCTACCAAACTCCTTTAGGTAATTGAAGATGACTTCAAAGACCAGTCCAATACTTCCTTTGATGACTTCACCCTCTTAATGGGCCTGAAACCCGGAGAAGAAGAAAAACATAGACTGACTGTGGGCCTCACCAAAGACCAGAACCTGGAGAAGGCCCAACTTCTTTATTTCTCAGACACAAATTGACCCAATAAACTCCACATCAATTTTGGGCCTGAGAAATAGCTCAGTCCCATTCTTCATTAACCCTCCAAAAAGAGAAACGATTGACATTCCTCCTCACACGCGACCCTTCACCTTGTCGCATGCAAATCACCTCCGATCCAAAACCGATCAAACTAGCATCTGAGAATCCTCAGATGCTCCAAAGTTTTCTCAAATTTCTTTGTCCCAACCGACTTCGTAAAGATATCGGCCGGGTTTTCTTCAGTTTAAATCATCAAAACAGTTTACCAAACCCTTTTCGGCTACTTCTCGAATGAAGTGATAGCGAGTTTGAATATGCTTCGTCCTCTCGTGGAACATATGGTTCCTCACCAGGAAGATCACGCTTTGAGAGTCGCTATACAGTCTTACTGCTTCCTGAGGAAACCCTAGTTCAAAGGTAATGGATTTTAACCATATAGCTTCTTTTATTGCTTCTGCCATAGCCATATACTCTACCTCTGTAGTAGATAGAGTCACGGTTTGCTGTAAACCTGATCTCCAACTAACGGTATTGTTACCCACTTGAAAAACATAACCAGTAGTTGATCGTCTTATGTCTAGATCCGCAGCATAATCGCTATCACAATAACCTTGAACTTCAAAATTTATTGATTTAGTGAATGTGAGAGGATAAGTTTTAGTACCTTTTAGATATCTGAGTATCCAGTTAACGGCTTTCCAATCTTGCTTGCAAGGTGCACTCATGAACCTGCTGACAAGACTGACGGCATGGGCGATATCTGGACGCGTGCTTACCATGGCGTACATAAGACTGGCCACGACACTACAATACGGTAAGTTCTCCATTTCAGCCGCAGCCTTATCTCTGTCTTATGGCTTAGTGCTTGATAGCTTTAATTGTGTTCCAATAGGAGTTAAAACACTTTTAGCTTCTGTGATTGCAAAACCTTTCAGAATCTTTTCAATATATGCTTGTTGAGATAGTTGTAGTTGATTTGCCGCTCTGTCTCGTATAATGTCAATTCCCAAAATACGTCTAACATAACCCAGGTATTTCATTTCGAACTCACAACTTAATAACCCCTTCAGATTCTGTATTTCTGTCATACTCTAGATATTAGCAACATGTCGTCAACATAGAGTAGCAAATAAACAAACACCCTCCCTTCACCTTCCTTGAAATAGACACAAGGATCATTCTTGCTTCTAGAGTAGCCTTTCTGTGTAATAAAAGTGTGAAACCTTATGTTCCACTGCCTAGGAGGCTGCTTGAGTTCGTAGATAGACTTTTGAAGTAGGCATATCTCATCTCCCTTAATGAATCCCTCTGGTTGTTCCATCAAAATCATTTCTTCTAGTTCACCATGTAAAACGCCGTCTTTACATCCATTTGTTACGGTTCTAAACCCCCATGAACAACCATAGACATAAATATCCTAATAGTGACATATTTTACGAGTGGTGAAAAAATCTCATGGTAATTTATACCCTCCAATTGTGAGAATCCTTTTGCCACCAATCGTGCCTTGAATCTAGGTTCCTCAACTTTAGGAATTCCTGGCTTGAATTTAAAAATCCACTTGCTTCCAATTATTCTCTGTTTCTGAGGCCTTTCAATCAATTTCCATGTCTTGTTTTTGTCTAATGATTATATTTCATCTTGCATTGCCTTTAGCCACTGAACTTTGTATTTACCACTTATGGCCTCTTGATAGTTCTTAGGTTCATCATCACCTATGTCTTGAGCCATATTAAGAGCATAAGCTAGTAGATCACAATCATCAAATCTGCTTGGTAATTTAGTTGGAGCTCTTCTTTCTCTATCTTTAGCTAGTAGATAACCATCTAGGGACACACTTTCTGAACCAGAAAGTTCAGAATCTCCTTCTTCCTGCACTTCTGATTCTGAAATATGATGATCGTAATCTCCACCTTGATTTGAACCATTTCTCTCATCAGAAACACCAGCCTTTTCATCACTTGATTCATTTGTTTCATTAGGAAGTATGAAATAAACTTTCTTTCCTCCATCTCTTGTTTTCTCAGACTCATCATCTGTCATATCATTGACATCTTTATAAATAATGTATTCACATAGAATGACATTTCTGCTTGCAAAACACCTTCTGTTTTCAATACTCCAGATTCTGTACCCCTTAACTCCTTGCGGATAACCCATCAGAATTCCTTTCATAGCTCTGGGTTTCAATTTTCCTTGATCCACATGATAGTAGACCAAACACCCAAACCTTCTTATATGATCATAATTAGGTTTCTTTCCTGACCAAACCTCCTCGAGAATCTTATGATTAATAGCTGAGGAAGGAGTCCTATTGATTAAGTAAACAACAGTAGCCGATGTTTCTGCCCAAAAGCTTTCTTCTAAACCTATTTCACTTAACAGGCTTCTTACTTTCTCTAGTATAGTTCTATTCAACCTCTCAGCTACTCCATTTTGCTGAGGGGTATAGGGACACGTCTTGTGTCTTAGAATCCCATTTTCTTTGCAGAAATCATCGAAATGTTTATTGCAATACTCCAACCCATTATCAGTCCTTAGAGCCTTAACCCTTTTACTACTCTGATTTTCGACCAGAGATTTCCATTCCATGAATTTTGACAATGCTTCATCCTTAGTCTTTAAGAAGTAAATCCAAACTTTCCTTGAAAAATCATCTATGAATGAGATATAGTATTGAGCTTTGGCTAAACTTGGTGTCACATTAGGAGAACCCCATAAATCAGAATGCACGTATTCTAAGATTCCCTCAGACGTATACTTTCCCTTTCCAAAAGATAATTTATAAGCCTTTCCCATGATACAATGTTCGCATCGATTGAGTGCTGACACTTCTTTTGTGCTCAGTATATCACTTTTGACTAAAATCTTCATAGCCTTTTCATTCATGTGTCCCAGTCTGATGTGCCATAGAGTAGTAGAGTCTAGACAGTTTGAGGTGGCAACATTTGCTTGACATGAGACTGGTTCCCCGTCAAGATAATAGAGTGTATCCTTATAGTTACCCGCCAACATCTCCTTTTCAGCTTTGTACACTTGCATTTTACCATTTCTTGACTTGAACCAACACCCCC
Source organism: Lepidium sativum (assembly GCA_023374145.1). Lineage (NCBI taxonomy): Eukaryota > Viridiplantae > Streptophyta > Magnoliopsida > Brassicales > Brassicaceae > Lepidium > Lepidium sativum. The sequence continues at coordinate 28,451 of JAKUCM010006119.1, forward strand.
ACTGATTCTAACTGACCCAAAGATATGAGATTACGCTTTGATGTAGGTGAGAATCTAACATTTGTCAAAACAACCATTTTCCCATTATAACTTAGAATTTTCACTTTACCAATGGCTGTGATTTCACAATAGGTGTCATTTCCCATTAGAATTTTCCCTCCATCTACTTCTTCAACATCAAACATCAGATTCTTCTGAAATGTCATATGATATGAACATCCATAATCCAAAATCCAACCTTGTCTTGTTGAATTAGACACTGTAAGTACTTCTGGTTCAACAATGCTAACCCACTGAGCTTTAGCAATGCCAGCTTCAGCCTTCTCTTGTTTTAGTTGGTATGATCTGTTCTGTTTTCTTTTGGGGCAGTCCTTTTTGAAGTGTTCTTCACTTTCACATATCCAGCACCTCTTTTTGTACTTGACACTAGATTTACTCCTTGATTTAGATCTCTGTTTTCCTTTCTTATCTGATCTGCCTCTAGAATAATCTGCCATTAATCCTTCACTTGTTCCTTTAGACTCCAATAATCCCTTTCCCTTTGGTTCATACTCAATCAAATAGGTAGATTTTGACAATTTCATCTACCGTCATTGTAGTCTTTCCAGGACTATATTTCAAAGTGTGAACCAGGCTTTCGAACCTCTTTGGTAGACTATTCAGTAGTATAGCCGCCTGGTCTTCATCCGCCAGCTTGACTCCCACACTAGACAATTCAGATAGAAGCTTGTTGAACATGTCTAGATTGACATCTAGACTTTTGTCTTCTTTCATTTTAAAACTGTAGAATCTCTGTTTCAAATCCAGTCGATGATGCATAGATTTAACCTGATAGATCTCTTCTAACGCAGTCCACATTCCTTGAGTTGTCTTTTCTTTTATGACTTTGCGCAGCACAATGTCAGTAATGCATGAAGTTAGAAGATTTCTTACTCTCTTATCTTTGAGTTTAGCTAGTTTGGCTCGCTTCTTTAACTCAGCTGGAGTTGGAGGTTTTGGATCTCCTTCATCTTCGGTTTCAACTTCAGATTCAGCTGAAATTTGAATAACATTTCCTAGACCAAGTATCTCTAGTTCAACTAAGACTCTGTATTTCCAGAGAGTAAAATCACCTTCCCCATCGAACTTTTCAACTTCAAATTTCCCTTGAGTGGGTTCCATGAAGTTTGTTTTGAGAGAATACAAACAACAACTTTGAAGAATACCCCTTTAGTCACCACTTCCCCTAGTACTGAGCTTAGAAATTTGCAACCAAGAGCTCTGATACCACTGTTAGGCTTTAGTCTCTTAGTACGTAAGTTTCTTTAGCTTATGATGAAGCTAATTTGGAATTCTCTTGACTTGTTGTTGCAGAATGTAAAGAAGACAGGAGGAATTAATGAGTTCCCAAGATCAAGAACCGACCTTGGTACATCTCACCGGATGAACCGGAAACAAGTCTCAACACAAAGAGAGTACAACCCTTTCACTCTCCCCTTACAAAGAAAGAAGAACCCGAAAGATACACTCTTAGAGAACTCAAGATATGTCAAAGAAGAAATAACCACTCTCCTCTCAAGACAAACACTCACCCGAAAAAAAACCCTCAAGTAACTCTCTATCCTTACCCTTTCCTTTAAGCAACCGAAAAGTAGACTTGGTCTTCTCTTTACCATATTGAGCTCCTTATACATGTGTACTAAACATAACAGCCACCAAACTCCTTTAGGTAATTGAAGATGACTTCAAAGACCAGTCCAAGACTTCCTTTGATGACTTCACCCTCTTAATGGGCCTGAAAACCGGAGAAGAAGAAAAACATAGACTAACTGTGGGCCATACCAAAAACCAGAACCTGGAGAAGGCCCAACTTCTTTATTTCTCAGACACAAACTGACCTAATAAGGATTTACCTCTTCATTTTCGTCATTTCCATAGATCTTGTAGTTAAAAGCTTGGCTTAAGTTATTGGCTAGAGCTGCAACATCGTAATCTCTGCCTTCTTCATCGCTATCTCTTGTCCTATCGTGTAGTGTAGTAGGACGCCTACATGAAACAATGGGTAATGAATACTTATAACTACGAAATTATAACTAAAATCCAGAACCAGCTCACTGCATTCATTTTTTTTATCATGAGAATAGATATATTTTACTATGATACCATCAAAGTCATCTATGCGGGATCATTTAAAAGGGTTTCTCCAAGAGGAACAGGGTATACACATGGACTATTATCCATAATCAAGCATGATGTAGCAATGACTAATTATTTGGATGATTAGTGAGAAGAGGTTAACATACCCGCATCCCCATCTGTTGACATTTTCAACAGTGTTGCGCTCCTGCAGAATATTTTAACTTTGTTTCCAATACAAAAACTTCTATGTGTTTCTCATTAGCAAACTGGTGTGTTTGTGTTTGTGTGTGTAGTATAATAGAAGCTTTGTTGATTTGCCAAATGAGTTAAGAAGCGTTATTGGAGAAATGGTTAATGAGAAGGTATGGCAGTTTGTACCACTGGCCCTGATGCTTTTATTGTTGTTCTTCTTCTTTCTATTTGTAAACGCTAGAAGAATAAGAACCTCTAAGGTTAAGATTTGATCCCTCACACTCTATTTGGGCCAATGAGTAATTTGGATGACCTTTTGGGTCCAGTTGTAATATTCTCTTCTTTCTTTTCGACTTTTCGTGGGAAAGAAAAAGTTTTGGGTGTGTTGCCTTACAGGTTGAAAAAGAGAAAATATATCACAAGTAAACCTATCTTTGGAAAACCCAAAACAGAAACATGCAAAGTCACAAAACTAGTGAGTGCTCTTTATTATAACATTGGTGATTTGTATACTCAAGGAATTTGAACCTTTGTTCTTAGCTAATGGTGTTGATAATGAGCATAAATAATGGTAACTCTTGATCTTAATTACGCTCTAAGTTTCTAAGGATCTTAGATAAGTGATGAAATTGAGCTTTCAAAATCATTACTCTTGAGGTTCGTTTATATAGTACCTTTTGTCTACAAGCAACCTGTAAGCAAGACTCAAGCCCAACATCAAGGTCAATATCAATTGATTAGAAAACACCTTGCAAAGCAAATTCATAATAAGTTAACTACTGTCATTAAAGAAGACAAAGTAGGAACCTTGACACACACGACTAAACGACAATTGCAGAATATGGAAGATAAAGGAAAGTTGATTATAATGGAAGAAGAGAGACCAATAACCTGTACCAAGCGCTACTATATTATCACAAGCCTAGATTCTACTCAACATTAATAACGGCTCTTTTGTTTTGCTTTCTCTTTTCTTAGTTAGTTTCTATAAAGATAAAATTTGTCGTAAGCTTCAAACTAAGTAATGAGAATCAATTTCTGAAAACTCCAATTCATCTTCTCTTTTTTTGCTCACATGGTATCAGACCCATGGATGCTAATCTCGATCCACTTGATGCTATTATCTCTCAATGTGTAACTCTCAAGCTCATTGACAACAACTATCTCATGTGGAAACTATAGTTTGAGCAATTTCTTTCCAGCCAGATGCTGCTTGGATATGTCATTGGACACCTTCCAAAACCTAATCCTAGTGTTACCATCCAAAATGGTGACCAAACTACTGAAGTAGCAAATCCTGAGTACATGAAGTGGATGCGCTCAGATCAGTTAGTCATGTCGTGGCTATTTGGCTCTCTGACTGAGAAACTCTACATGTGGTATATGGACTTCGATCCTCTCAGGAAGTGTGGTTTGCTCTTGCCAAGAAAACCGTGTTTCAGCCACAAGACGCTTGGATCTGCAAAGAAGACTTCAAACCTCTGTTAAAGGCAACAAAAGCATGACAAATTACTTGACTGAGATGAAATCTCTGTGCGATCAACTTGATTCCATTGGCTCTCCCATCACGGAATAAGAGAAAATCTATGGTGTGTTGAATGGTTTGGGTAAGGAGTATATATCCATATTCACAGTCATTGAAAACGCCATGGACTCATATCCTGGTCCAAATCTGGAAGATGCCATCTTCAAACTTACTGGTTTTGAAGAAAAGCTTCAGGGTTATGAAATCTCTTCTCAAGTAACCTCACATCAAGCTTTCTAATAAGCACGTGAAGGAGACAATGACAGAGACAACAACTATCATGGTAGAGGTCAAAACCGTGGTGGCTATAGAAGTAGAAGCAACTATTCAACACAAGGTAGAGGTTTCACTCAGCAAGTTGGTCACACTGGAGGAGAAAACTCAAACAGAGGATCATTTAACAATACTGGTACGAGACCAACATGTCAAATTTGTGGGAAGTATGGTTATGCAGCCTTCAAATGCTTTAAGAGGTTTGACCAGAATTTTCAAACTGAAGAGCAAGCTGAAGCTATGGCAACCATGTATGTACCTGAAACTGAAAATCATATAGGAAGAGAGTGGTTCCCGGAAACGGGAGCAACACATCATGTTACTAACTCAAGTCAAAATCTACAGACTGCTAGAACATATGAAGGATCAGACTCTATCATGATGTGTAATGGTGACTTTCTTCCCATCACTCACATTGGCTCCATAGCTCTTCCTTGAACATCATGTACTTTGACTCTTCTTGATGTATTAGTATGCCCTAATATTGCAAAATCTCTACTGTCAATTTCTAAAATAACAGATGATGATCCATGTTCTTCACTTTTGATTCTAATTATGTATATGTTAAGGAAAAGCAAACCAATCAACTTCTCAGCCAAGGAAGCAAAGTTAAAGGACTTTACCGGTTAGAGAATCCTTAATTCATGGTTTTTTACTTTTCTAGACAACAAGTTTCAAGTGATGTCATATGACATTTGAGATTGGGGCATCCTCCCCAGCAAGTCTTCCGACACTAGTCTATCTAAAAAAGCTATTTCATTTAACAAAACGTCTCACACTATATGTGAGTATTGTCAGTTATAAAAATTCAGTCGATTGTCTTTCTCTAAGTTGGATTTTCAAGCATTTAGAATTCTTGAGAGGATCCATTGTGAGGTTTGGGGTCCATTTCCTGTAATGTCTGAACAAGATTTCAGTTTTTATGTTATTTTCACTGACAACTTCTCTAGATTTTGCTGGTTCTATCCATTGAAAATGAAATCTGAAGTCTTTTCTATTTTTAAGATGTTCCAAAACCTTGTTGAAAATCAGCTCAACTCCAAAATCTCTATTTTCCAAAGTGATTGAGGGGGAGAATTAGAAACACACAAATGTTAACTCATTTTGAATCCTCTGGGATCAAACATTATATATCATGTCCTCATACCCCCCGACAAAATAGCATCGCTGAGGGGAAACATAGACATGTGACAGAACTTGGTATGTCAATGCTTTTTCAGGGTAATCTTCCTCAGTCATTATGGGTTGAGCCTTCTTCACGACTACCTTTCTCAGCAACATTCTTCCCTCTTCTTCTCATGACAAGTTTTTTAGTCCATTCGAAGCTCTCCATGGTCATCCTCCTATTTATTATGCTCTGTGTGTTTTTGGATGTGCATGTTATCAGCACTTAAGGCCTTATCAACACAACAAGTTTGATCCAAAATCTCTTCTATGTGTGTTTGTTGGGTATAAATGAAAAATATAAAGTTCATTAGTGTTTTCATCCACCAACAGGCAGAAATTACATCAGCCAACATGTTCTATTTAATGAAAATCATTTTGCTTTCAAGGATACATACAAAAAGTTCAGAACATCAGCTACAACTTCTCTCTAAAAGCCTAACAAGCAGCTAATCCACTAGTCAAGTACACCATCAAATCCATCCTATACTTATTGAAGATCATTTCATCAAACCTTCATTATATATTCCTACAGCTACTCATAGTCTTACTAGTTCAGCTTTAACCAGTGGAAAGGCTTCTTCTTCTGTTGCAAACTCTACCGACATCTCAACAACAATTTCTACAACAAGTTATGTACGTGAATCTTCTGCAACAATTCACACCACAAGTATAGATGCTAATCTTCTAGCACACACACAAGCGTCTTCTTTACCAGCCTCAACATCAAGCACCTCAGAATTCAAACCTGCAGCATCCTCATCATATTCTCACCCTGATTCTTTTTGCGGGGGCTACTAATTATGAGAAGTGGGCTAAAATCGCTCGAAACAACTTATGTACTAAGCACAAGCTCGGTTTCGTTGATGGTACTCTCCTCAAACTTGCATCTGACTCTCCTAATCATGCTCGTTGGGTACAAACCAACTCCATGCTTCTCGGTTGGTTGTACGCCAGCCTTGATCCGCAGGTACAGAAGGATGTATCCTTCATGGACAATTCTAAAGTTTTCTGGGATAACTTGAAGACTCGTTACTCTATTGGCAATGTCTCTCGCGTTCATCCGCTCAAACCCTCTCGTCGGTTGCGTACAAGGTGGACAAGATGTAGCCGATTATTTTGGTAAGATGAAAATAATTTGGGATAACCTAGACAACTTTGAACCTCCTCTTCAGTACTACTGTAGCAACTCATCATGTCCGCAAATGATCAAACAACAACAACGTCAAGAACATGAGCGCATACATCAATTTTTGATGGGACTTGATGCATCCCTATTTGCCACGACTCGCACTTCTCTCCTTAGCCGATTAAATTGTGATGTGAGCATCAATCTTGATCAGGTATACTCCAAAATTATATCCAAGGAACGCCATTTAATAGTCACTCGAAGCAAAGAGGAACACGTTGAAGCGGTCAGTTTCGCTGTCAAAACCGGTATTAAGGCCATCAACATTGCCACTCGTTCTCCCTCTAACGGTCTTTGCACTCACTGTAGACGTCAAAACCACAGTGTTGATACTTGTTTTCAGCTCCATGGTCTCCCTGAATGGTGGATTGAACGTCATGGAGATCCTACCAAGGGCAGTGATTCATTGCGAGGTAGAGGTAAAACTCATCTTGTGGTCGCGGACGTGGTCGCCCTCCTCCTCGTGCGAAAAATGCTCGAGTTGACTCTTCTGATCTGTCTAACCTTCCTGGTGTAAGCAAAGAAACCTGGTCAGCTATCATCAATCTTTTGACATCTGACTTCTCCAGCCACGAGAAACTCTCCAATAAGATATATTGTGTCGATCTTTGATTGATTCTTGCACCTCTCATCATATGACTGGTGATTTGGATCTTCTAACTGATATCTATGACATTCCTCGGAGTGACATTGTTTTACCTAACGGTAAACACACGTATGCCACACGTGAAGGATCATTGATTCTCGCTGACAAAATTACCCTTACTCGGGTTCTCTTTGTCGATGATCTCTCATGCACCCTTATCTCTCTTGCTCATTTACTTCATGAGCATTCATGTTTTGCCCTTTTCACTCACAAAATTTGCTTAATATAGGACCGCACTACAAAGACGGTGATTGGAGCAGGTGAAGAGAGGGATTGGGTTTATCATTTTTGCGGCTCAGTCTCGGCCTCTGCTCATCATGTCTCGAAGCCCTCTACGAAGACATTATGGCACTTTCGGCTTGGACATCCGTCGAAGAAAGTTTTATCTACGGTTGTTTCCACTTTAGGTGTTTTTGATTCCTCAGATAGTAATTTAAGGGATTCTTGGGTCATGTGGTCTCGGATAAGGGAGTGTCTGTGGATCCGAAAAAGATTAAGGCAATTTCAGGATGGCCTAAAATCTTGAACGCATCTGAGCTAAGGAGTTTCCTTCGGTTAGCTGGGTACTACCGACTGTTTGTTAAGGGCTTTGCAAGCATGGGACAACCTATGACTCAGCTTACTGGGAAGGGTGTCCATTTCAAATGGACTGAGGAGTGCGAAGGGAGTTTCTCAAAACTTAAGGACATGCTAACGAGTACTCCAGTTTTGGCCTTGCCATAACAGAGTGAGCCTTATGTGGTATATACAGATGCATCACGGATGGGTTTGGGTTGTGTACTAATGTAACACGGGAAGGTGATTGCTTATGCATCACGACAGTTGACGAAACATGAAGTGAATTATCCCACTCATGATCTGGAATTGGTTGCAGTGGTTTTGGCCTTGAAGATATGGCGATCCTACCTTTACGGTGGGAAGGTCCAAGTATTCACGGACCATAAGAGTTTGAAGTACATCTTTACTCAACCGGATTTGAACCTGAGGCAATGGCGATGGATGAAATTTATCGCAGACTATGACCTGGACATAGACTACCATACGGGTAAAGCAGACTTAGTTGTGGATGCACTAAGTAGGAAAATGGTGGACGTGGATTCAGAGAAAGAGATGGAAGGACTGAGTAGTATGGTTGGAACGTTGAGTCTAGTAGCTTTGACGGTTGAAGAAGAACCTTTGGGTTTAGGCGCAGCGGACCAAGCAGATTTCCTGAGTAGAGTACAGACTGCTCAAGAAAATGATGAGAATCTGAACAAGGTAGCAAAGAACAATAACACTGAATACCAAACTTCGAACAATGGGACGATTCTGGTCCATGGCCGAGTGTGTGTTCCAAACGATCAAGGATCTGCGGGAAGAGATCCTTAAGGAAGCACATCAGTCTAAGTTGGCGATGGATCGACCAAGATGTACCGAGATCTAAAAAGGTACTATTATTGGACGGGAATGAAACAGAACATGGCTAAGTGGGTTTCGGAATGCCATACTTGCCAATTGGTGAAGGCAGAACACCAAGTTCCCAGTGTGTTACTGCAAAGCCTACCGATCCCAGAATGGAAATGGGACATGTTAATGATGCACTTCATCACAGGAGTGTCCATGTGTGATAAAAGGGATGCGATATGGGTAATAGTGGATCGACTGACCAAGTCGGCTCACTTCATCGCGGTCAATATGACGGACAGGGCTGAAAAGTTGGTTGAGATCTATGTAAGGGAGATCATTCGGTTGCATGGAGCACTGCAAGCATCGTATCTGATCGGGATGCTAAGTTCTGTTTAGCGTTCTGGAAAGCACTTCAGGCTAAATTAGGGACCAGAATACATACTAGTAATACAGCATATCATCCGCAGACAGACGGACAGTCGGATCGTACCATTCAAACACTCGAGGACTTGTTACGGGAAAGTTTGTTGGATTGGGGAGGTAAGTGGGATGAGCACCTACCTTTGATCGAGTTCGCGTAAAACAATAGTTATCACGCAAGTATTGGAATGTCTCCGTATGAGACACTATACGGACAGCCTTGTCGAACCCCTCTGTGTTGGACTCAGGTGGGGGAGAGAAGCATATATGGGCGAGATTTCATAGAGGATATCACAGAGAAGTTGAAAATGGTCAAGCTCAACATGAAACAAGCCCAGGATAGACAAAAGATCTATGCAGATAAGAGAAGGATAACTTGAGTTCGCAGTTGGTGACTTGGTCTACCTTAAGACGGTCACATATAAGGGTAAAGAACGTTCGGTGCGATCAGCTAAGTTAACGCCAAGGTACATGGGGCCTTATAAAATTCTGGAAAGGATTGGGAAAGTAGCCTATAAGTTAGCACTGCCTATGGAACTGGATGTGTTTCACAACATCTTCCATGTTTCGATGTTGAAGAATTGCTTAGGCAATAGGGAACGAGTTGTGGTTGAACCTCCAAGGAACCTAAGGGAAAATCTGACTGTTGAAGGAATTTCAGTCCGGATCTTAGATAAAAAGGTCAAGGCAAACCGAAGGAAGAAAACCAGAATGGTACAAGTTGAATGAGACTGCGATAGGGAAGTTGATGTTACGTGGGAACCTGAAGTCAGAATGAAAGAAAGTTTCCCTAAGTTGTTTAAGAAACAAAAGGGTGGACCATCTCAAGTTTAGATTCGATGACGATTCATTTGAAGTGGAGGAGACATGTACACCCGCGTTCCGCTGACCTGAAGGGTGATTCCGGATGGGTTTGAGAGAAAGGGAAGTTGGGTCGGGAAATCAAGTTGGAAAAGGGAAATTCGGACAAGACAGTAAAAAATCGGACAAGTCCATGAAATTCAAACAAGGGAAGTGACAATGTCCGGACAAGGGAGTGACAATTTCTGAACAGGTAGTGAATTCGGACAAGGAGTGTTACTGTTTAGACATGGAATGAAGTGTCCGAACTGAAGGAGTGATAATGGGAAGTTGTTGGACCGGTCATGGGTCGGTCCAGGGAGTAAGTGTCCCGTGGGTTGGACTTGGTCCAACTTACATGGGGTTGAATTTGGCCCATCCTGGACAAATTAGGGTTAGGGTGTTCCAGTCAAAACCCTATAAATAGAGGATAAATCCGCCGCTGCCCAGAATTTCACGAAAAACTCTAAGCTAAACGGAAAGCTTTGCGAAGAGCTCTAAGGCAGTTTTTGATCGATTCGAGCAAGAGAAAGAACAGATCGACAGTTTTCGAGACAAGATCCGAGTTACCTAACTGAATTCGCAACAAGAGGTGTCAGAAAAAGGCTAATGCAAAGGTGAGTTTTCGGGACCGTTATGGTTAATCTAAGGATCGTTTCCGGGCAATAATGGGATTAAGTCTTAGACGAGTTAGGATTGTGTGATTGACTGGATATACTAGATGAATGGTTACTGTTTTCCGTTCATGATTGTTGTTTTTGTTGATTCGGGTGAATGCTGGTAACTAAGGCAGCAGATCTGATCGGACTCTAAGAATTAATAATGTTGTTCTCTGACTTGACTGTGTTATTGTTTGATACGTTTTTCTTGTTTGGCATACTGGGACGGAATGACCGACTCACTAAGCAATTCAATTGCTTACCCAATCTGTGTGATTGTAGGTGAATTACCGAATGATCGTGAAAGTGGCTAAGTAGGAGCGAGATCGAGGCGAGAGGAAGGAATGATGGAATAAGATTGGGATAAACGGGGTCGAGTTCATTGATTTTTATCATTCTTGCAAACTTGTTGTACTAGAACCCCTTTTGATTAGTTTATGCATACTTTTGGGCTTATCGTACTGTCAAAAAGTTGAAAACAGACTAAGTAAAGAAAGAACATAAAATTGGCTAAGTGTTTGGTCCACCCATGACCAAACTGAATCGAATCTGATCGTAGGCATCTGGAGTTAGGGTGCCACATCAAGCTCCCTGTCAAATTCAGGGGTGAAAGTGTTCTTACAGTCGCGTACCTCATTAATCGATCTCCTACTCCATTGTTAGCTAACAAATCTCTGTATGAGATTCTTCACTCCTCTCCGCCGAATTATGATCATCTTCATGTTTTTGGAAGCTTATGTTTTGCAAAGAAATTCACGGCTAATCACGAAAAGTTTCAAGCTCGCAGTCGCAGATGCGTCTTTATACAAACAAAGATTTAACACATCGTTAGTTGGTCCGCTAAACGTCAGCCTACCATCTCTCGATCATTTATAGAAGCAGAGTTTTGATCACTCTCTGACACCGTTTCTGAACTAACTTGGATTTCCAATCTTTTTACTACCATTAAAAGACATCTCTCTCAACCACTTGAGTTGTTTTGTGACAATTTTTCTACAGTCCATCTCTATGCCAATCCGTTTTTTCACACACAGAGAAAATTTTGCAACTCGTTATCATTATGCCAAAGAACAAGTTGCTCTTGGATCTCTTGTAATCAAGCATGTTCCTGCAGCACTACAACTCGCTTACATTTTCACGAAATCCCTGCCACAACAAAGCTTTGAAGTCTTTGTTTCAAACTCGGAGTGGATGATCATCGACCGCGAGTTTGCAAGGGGGTGTAAGCAAGACTCAAGCCCAATATCAAGACTAATATCAATTGATTAGAGAAAACCCTGCAAAGCAAATTCAAAATAAGTCAACTACTGTTTTAGAAAAAAAGTGTTGGAACCTGCAGACAAAAGACACATACAACTAAAAAACAATTGCAGAATATGGAAGATAAATAAAAATTGATCATGATGGAACAAGAGAGACCAATAACCTATACCAATCAGTACTCTAGTCAATCTTTATTAATGTTATCTCATTCTATAAGTTTATCTATCAAATGTTTTTCTTACTTCTACTTACCTTTCTTTTACACATCTATTTCTTATTTCACTATATTATTCTCAGAAAAGTAATCGCAGATGCTACATTAAATCACAACAAAAATTAAGTCTTGAGAAGATTATCTAACTTTCTAAGTCTATCTATCAATTGCTTATATCGCTTCCAAATTACCTTTGTTTACCAATGCTATCTATCTCTCTAAGTTAATTTATCAAGTGTTCATTTGAATGTTGATAGACCATTAAAGTAGATTCTAGATTAAAACAACACAAAAATGTTCTTAGGTGTTGAATAACCAAAATACGTCATACATTTTATCCTAATTCAATTGTGGGAATGTGGAATTTTCTAAAATTATTAAGATCAAAGGCATTTGAACACACCTGTTGGGTTGAAAATCCTTTTTGAATAGTTTCAGAATGCTTACATCTTGCTTAAATCATTTATTACTCATTCAAGGTCCTTTACCTGCTTTATTTTGTTTAGAATTAGTAAATCAATCAGAAGTGGAAGAGCATATAGTAATCTAAATTATGCAACAATTCATTAGATTTAGAACTAAACATTTCAGTTCAATTGCTAAGTAGTCTTGACTGTTAATCTCTCTTTACAGATCAGTTGATTGTTAAACAATAAAACATAAAAAAAAATTGTTTATATATTTACCTCTTGTCTCATCCAAAAAACCCTAGCTGGTCCAAATCAACAAAATCAAAGCATTTCAAAACATATTTTAACTCATTCACCTGGAAAGACAAAGGGATCGACAGTAAGACATAAATCTAATTGGTTTTTAGGTGACAAAATTGGTTTGTCATCTTTTAACCTAAATGATTTATATAACATTATTGTTTTGATCTGTACTTTTTGTAAGATCCATGATCTACACAACAACCTATTATACAGTCAAAAAACATTAATAATGGTAGACTTATGCAGTAGAATTGATTGTTAAAAATGGAAATAGTAGAACATATCAATAAATTTCATATCAAATCGAGAACTAATGTTGGTTAGTCAAGGATAATTATTGTAAGACAATGAAGAATCAAAACACCAAAGATTATATGATTGTGAATGAACATCTATCAAAGCTATACAATTTGTTAACAAGGATATAATCACAATAGATCATATTAAATAGTGGAAACATCATAACATGTAAATATATCTGATACAAACTTGAGTCCTATTTACTACAAGAAAACATGCGATTTGCGATAAAAAATAGTTTCGCAGGGCTATCGCAAATCACCATTTAAGACAGTCTTGCTATGCCAACCAATTCGTCGCAATTCGTTAATCACAATTATGATTTTGTCGCAGAGTCATCGCAAATGGTGCGTCAGAAAAAATTCATCGCAAAAATGTTGCGAAACATTTGTCGCAAAAACGAAGCAGACTTTGCAAGGTCTTTGCGACATCGATCTTGTGACGACTTTGTGACGCCGATTTTTGCAACGTCTTTGCGACTTTGCGTTTTGCGATGGAGCTGTGAGGTCATGTTTGCGATGTCTCTGCAACTTCAGATTTTGCGACGGAGTTATGAGGCTATTTTTACGAGACTCCAGCGAGGGAACAAAAAATATTTTTCTAAATTTTATTTTTCAAAATAAAAGTAAAATTTGAATATATATATATATATATAAAGAAAAATAATTTGAAAATTTGGTTTTTAAAATTACCAGTTTGTTAAAATAATATACAAAACTCAACTTCTAATTAACAAACACATTTAATTTTACAATCTATTAAAACCAAAGAGTGTTTAACAAAACTATATAAATATTCTAATAATAATTTAAAAATTATGAATTGCTACAGATTACGAAATTGGTTTTTAAAATTACCAAATTTAGTTAAAATTACTGAATCCATTTTATAACTGATAAAAATATTAAAAAATTACAAAATTAAGTTTTATATTCTATAAATTCAATAAATAAATCATAAAAAAAATTAAAACGTTTTAAAATTAAAAAATGTTATTAAAATTATTAAAAAGTTTATAGAATGTTTTACAAATATTTCTAAAATTTTGGAAATATTTAAAAACGTTTAGTAAATCAAATTTTTTTTGTAAAATACAAATAAGCATTGTTAAAAATCTAAGATCCAAAACTTAGAATTAAACAATTTCAATTTTAGATATACATTTCAAACCAAATATTGAATAAAAACCCCTTACATTGAGAGGAGTGGTGAGAAGAGGTCACTGGTGGTGGAAAGATGCATAGCTAGGCGGCGGTTGAGTGGCAGAAGTAGCTAGCAGCGGTGTACATGTAAGAAAAGAAGAGATGAGATGAGAGAAGAGATTTAAGTTTGAAGAAAAAATGAAGAGAAGAAGAAAACTTACCTTAGTGAGGCGTCGATGGCAGAGATGGGTGGTGGTGACGGACAGAGGAAAAAACAAGAAGGAGAGGAAGAAGAAGAAAGGAGAAGACAAGAGGGATAAGAAGAAAAAGTGAGAAAGAAAAACGGGGGAATCTATTATATTTGGGGAGGGCATCACAATTGTCTCGCAAAATTGCAAGACTCAAGTGACGGAAACTAGGGTTTTCATAAGCCAACTTGCGACGTTAATGTGGCAAATGACCAGTTTCCCTGAAAGGGCGCCGCAAGCTAGCGACGTCCCTTCGACGAATCTGGTCTATCAAAACTAGGAATTTCGTAAGCCAACTTGCTAGGCCAATGCGACGAATGACCAGTTTCCTCGCAAGAGTGTCGCAGGCTTGCGAGGTCCTTGCGACAAATCTAGTATATCCATCACAGGACGTTGCAGAAAATGAAACTGAGGATTAGACTAAGTGCCTTGAGTAGATTCGAGATTGCAAAGTCTTATAGAATATGTTAGGGATTGGTTCCAAGAATCATAACATAGTGAATATGATTGAATATTTATTATCGAAGTATTCTTGGTTTCTTCGATTTTTACTTAGTGCCTTACGTAGATTTGAGGTTGCAAAGTGTAGACTTAAACATGGTGAATGTAAATTTATTATCGATGTATTCTTGGTTTGGTCATACAATAGACACTCTTTTTTGGGTTAAGTGTGGGACTTGATACGGTTTTTACGTTCTCGGAGTCTGGTTTTGCAAAGTCATTGCGAGAGATTAGGCTGGTACGTCGCAAAACCTCGCAATTTTTTACAGATGTGCGAGGTGGATGCCTAATCCCTTGCAAATCCCTCACAAAACTAAAGAACACAAAAATATAACGAAGACACTTGAATCTAAACAAAAGACTGTCTCTTGTATGATCATAGTTACTTAAGTTGTGATCACCGTTATTCATTCTCTAACCCACCAAAAAAACATTACTCAAAATTGTTTTCGCTAAACTTTGAAAAGTATTATTGTTTTGGTGGGTCAAAGAATGAATTACAGACTCTTGTCACTCTAAATGTTTTGGATTCAAGTGTCTTTGTTACATTTTCGTGTGAATATATAATTTCATAGTGGGCTATTTATAGGAAAAAAGGAAAAATTTATGTGTTTCGATAGGTTGTAAATACATCGCAAAACCATTGAAAATACCCCGCAAATTTACTATGGAACCACCATATCGTAAAAGCGTCACAATTTGGTACGCTTTTGCGACGTCATAATGGGCCTCGCAAACTACTCGATGAATCATCGCAAACACATCGCAATACTGCAATGCCACACTACGCCGCAAAAATGTGATGCTATTGCGACAATTTGAATTTTCATGCAAAGACGTAGCGATAGCGTTGCAAATTTGCGACGGACTATTTACCATCGCAAATATTTGTTGCAAATTGATTGTTTTCTTATAGTGATTGGTCGTTAGTCAATAAATAATTATTGTAAGAAAATGATGGAATTAAATCTATTTTCATTATTTAGAACATAGGTAGCTATAAATCTACGGAGTAAATCGATTGTGTTGAAAACATTTCAGTCTCAAAATATCAAGGTTATTTGATTGTGAAAGAAAGTCAACCAAAACTGAAATTTCAATCAAAACTATGCATCTAATCAATTTCAGGTGTATCAGCCATTTTTCCTTAGGAGTAAAACGAATCCCTAAGATTCGTATTGTGAACATATTATGGTCATGTTACTTTATACATCCAGCTACTCCATCCAAATAAAACTATTAAATATTGTTTATTTGAACATATAATTATACATCATCATCTGGACATAGTTGTTGGATGCATCAACTAACTACATCTTAAAATTTTAGAATTTCTATATGCATTTTGATAATGCATCCAGATAGACATATAGTTTTAAAAAAATTAAAAAACTAAAATGCCGTCAACTAAGATTAAGAATTAGATTATGCAATGCGTTTGTACTTTCTTTTTTTATGTGATTATCTCTCTCATTATTTTTCTCTCACTCCTTTTTATATATTTTCTCCTCATTTTCCCCATTTTTGTGATTCTCTTTATCATTATTTTTCTTATTATTTTTTCTCTCTTCATTTGATTTTCTCTCATCTTTTTTTTTCTCTTTATTTTTTCACATTTTTCTTTTTCATTTTTGAAATGGTAAATTACGGTATATGATAAACCAAAGATAAGAAGAACAAAAGATACTGTATCAACAATTTCAAATAGTTACCAATTAAAAAAATGGCCTCTTCTATAGTCTCAGAGATCCATATAAGTTTAGGCTACGATTCTAGTATTATAATGAAAATGAAGGTTGAATATATGAAATAATGAAAGAGAATAGGTAAAATAAATAAAAGAAAGAAGGTAAAGAAATAATAGAGAGTGAAGAACAAATCATGTGGGAGATGGAAGCAAAGAGTTAGGCAAGGGACCCACATTCCCATGAGGAAACGCCTTCATTATTAATTTCTGTTCTCGTCTCTTTGTCGTCGGTGATCTCTCCATTTCATATTCTTCTTTTTATTATTTCTTTTCTTTATCTCTATTTTTTAATTCTTCAAATCAAATACTATCAATAATTATCATTTTCATAGATCGAGATCTACCAAGTACGATCCATCCTTCCTCAAGGTTTTTCTGTCACCTCATTTTGCATGTGCTTTGCTATTTTCATTTTTTTATTTTTTATTTTTTCAATTTGACTAAATTCATTTTTTTATAATTAGTTAGATGGTTAGATTTTAGATAACATATAATTACCAATATATTCTTTGAAATAGATTAATATAAATATAATTTAAAAAGAAATTTAAACTCAAATAATTTATTACCGTTATTTTAATCTATATTTTTTTCGATTAACCATATGTTTTACTACCAGACCTATTCCTTTAATTCCTATTGATGAGAATTTTACTACCAGAATTCTGTTGGTCTATTTATTATTTTTATGTCAACATAATAAACTTGGTAAACTTTTATCAATTTCTTACCCCGACATTTATTCTCATCAGATATTTGACTGATTTTTTTTTGTCATTTACTTACCTTAATGATGTATTTAAATGTTCTTAATTATGACAATATCTTTATTTACCTGTTTACTGCATGAGAGTTTTGAGTTTAGTGTGCATCGTTTAAATTAAATGAATTTATTGATATGCAAAAGAAATAAAATCCATATATTTGAGTTATTTCAATGTTTTGGTAAAACGCGTTGATAGAGATTTTCTTTTATTTGTGTTGTCCCAAAATTGATTACTGATTTTCTTTAAAGTTAAGAAATGTTGAGAGATAAAAAGCAGTTTCCATAAGGATTTTATTTGATTTTTTTATTTAAAATAAAACTGAAAAAGAAGAAACCGACGAGACTCCATCTTCCTCTTTCCCCAATAAGAACCTGCAAAATCCCTAAACCCCTAAATCCTTCATTTCAGACAAACTACTCATAATCGTACGTCTCTCTTTCTCTCTGTGAAAGCTTCTTTGGTTGAGACCATTTCTCTTTTGTTTCTGATGATGCTAGCTCTGTGTTTTTATTCTGTGTTGGTTTGAGAAATTTTGGAACTTCAAATGTCGCCATTGTATTGTGTTGAAGGAATTGAAGTTTTGGCTTCTGTTTTTGAAATTTAAACATGGAGATTGATAGCTGCATATGCTTGTACTAGTCCCATTTGGTGGATTTCAAGCTCATGACCTTTCTGTGTTTACCTTTCTGGGTATAGTAGGTTGTTAACATGACTTGTTTACCTGAGGAGGACTTCAAAGGCTGCTTACTCTCTGATGATTTCTTTGATGATTTCATCAATCACCTCGACTGCCCAGTTGAAGATATCGATACCGCTAATGGTGAAGGAGATTGGGTTGCCAGGTTTCAAGACCTTGAGCCTCCTCCCATGGATATGTTCCTGAGTTTGCCTTCTGGTTTCACCTCTTGTGGCATAAGCAAGGGCGGTCATGTGGGGATTCAGAAGACAGTCCCTCTTTTCGTGAGTTCTTGGTTGCTTCTTGATATCATTTATGCATATTACTTGTTACATTATTACCCCACTAGATCTCTTAGTTTCTGATGTGTTTGTGACCATGATTAGCAGCTCTTTAGATCATTCTTGTAGACGGTACAGCTGAGTCATTCATTTGTTTTATAAATAATCCTGTGTCCTAAATTTCAATCCTGTTTGTTTTCCTGGTTGCAGAAACAGTCCACTTCTTCTGAAGCCTTGTCTGGCATTAATAGCACTCAGCACCAATCTTCATCGCCTCCTGATATCAAAGTCTCTAAGGTGTTTCAGTCTTTAAGTCCAGTGTCAGTTCTGGAGTACAGATACGGTTCTTTTTCACCCAAGAACTCCAGACCTCAGAGATTGGCTTTCCCTGTGAAAGGCACAAGAAGCAAGCGCAGACGCCCCACAACACTCAGATTTAGTTACCTTCTCCCCTTTGAACCCAGAAAGCCTGACAAGTTGACTCTGGGAGAATCAGAATCCAAGAGTTACTATTCTTCTGAACAACATGCCAAGAAGAAACGCAAGATTTACCTCACCACACACACAGTGTCTTCCCCATCAGAGGCAAGTACGGATGGGATAGTCAGGAAATGTACTCATTGTGAGACAACGAACACCCCGCAGTGGAGAGAAGGACCCAATGGACCAAAAACCCTCTGCAACGCTTGTGGGGTTCGGTTCAGATCTGGTCGTCTAGTTCCGGAGTATCGTCCCGCCTCAAGCCCCACCTTCATCCCATCTGTGCATTCAAACTCACACAGGAAGATCATAGAGATGAGAAGGAAGGATGACAATCAGTTTGATACCAGCATGGTTCGGACAGTGATATCTGGAGCGTAAAGGCAAGGCAGTTTTAAGTTTGGTCTCTGAAATCTGCAGAAATGGCAACTCAGTGGAGGAAGAAGATGGTATGAAAGTAGGGGTGAGTAACTTGTTTAGGATTCTGATGAAGGAAGAGACAATTTAGGAGTTTAGTTGAAACTAGGGATATTAAATAGTGTTGTTTGATTATGAGCTCTCTTCCATTTTGCGAGCATTATGTTTGCAGAAAATCTTCTTTGGCTGACATTTGTGTATCAGAAGAAAACAGGTCAAAGGCAATGTTTGCCTTTCTCTTTTTTTTTCCCAACTCTTTGAAATAACCTATTCTTTTATCCCTTAATGCCATTTCTTTTATATTTTCTCTCAGTTTTCTTGTATGTACCTTACCCTGCTTTTTTCATATGTATTTAAACAGTTTAAAGTATGAATCAAATTTTGTCGATCCACGAAAATAAATCGAAAATGCGGTAGAAAATATGTCTGTCCTTAATTGTGTTCCTCAAGCGAAACCCAATTGCCAAAGAGATTTAAAGATGACAATTTCGTTGTAACGTAAACAAGAAACAGACAACTTTCTTCCTCTAGCTGACAACAACAGAGACCTAATTACGACAAAAGAGGACAAAAAGAAAATCATTTTTCATAGACTACTAACTCTTACACCAAATTACAACTAAAAGACAAAGTGTTGTTTGGTTACTCATACAAAATCACACTGTACAAGATACTGACCTTTTCACTCCAATACTCCAACTTGCTGATCCACTTTCCAGTAGTTGTTATCGTTGAACTCTTTGACTCCCGAACTTTCCTCGTGCTTTTGATTCTCAACCATATCTACGTTCCTCTTCATCGCTCCAGCTTCTCCTACTATCCCTTCTTTCATCGCTTGCTCCATTGCTTTCTCTGTCCCTTCCTCTTCTACTCCCACAAACTCCACATCCTTCTCGAACATCGATCTTTTTGTAGGGGATGTCCCGTTTGGAATCATGTCGAGGTTCATCATCGTCTTGCTGTCATCATCATCAATAAATGGGTTCAGACCAGTGCCACTAGCTTGCATATCAGATGGTTCACCCCACCCGACCCATTCGGGTGGCTGTCCACCAAAAGCTTCTTCGGTTTTCTCCAACGTGTTGAAGTCAAAGAAACCCATTGGGCTCTCCATTTGGAAGTTAGTTTCACTTGTGTTTGGATTTCCGGTTAGATCATCGCCTTCTTCTCCAACCACAACCTCGTCATCATCACTGCTACTAGTGTTGGTATTAAAGGTTCTGTTCAATTCCTCATCGCCTATTGTCTTCGAACCTGCTGTGTCAAATCTGTCGTCTTGGAATGTGAACCAATTTGAATTTGTAAACACGCTGCACATTAAAATTTGTGTCATAATTCTATCAGCTAAATACAATAACTAGGGTCAAAATATGAATATGAGGACACCACTATCATTAATAGAAAGAAGAAAACTCACCTTCCTTGGTCATCCCCGAGTCTTAAGGATGATATTACTACTTCAGCGGATTCATCGTCGAAGTAAACATCCTGTATAGTATGAACAGATTTCAATTTCCAATAGCAAAAAAATCTATTAGCCTACATCTTCATAGTGCATCACAGTGTCCTCATTTTATTTTTCCTTTAGAAAGGAAGGGGTAGAGAAAGTTTGCAAGACTTACATCATCATCTCTATCAAGGGCATTGTGGTCCTAACCAGAGAAGGTAAAAAGAAGGTAAATTCAGAATCAGGTAAATCATTTGTAAAGGAGTACAGAAGGCACTAGTATGAGAATATACCTCTTCATTTTCATCATTTCCATAAATCTTGTAGTTAAAAGCTTGGCTTAAGTTATTGGCTAGAGCTGCAACATCGTAATCCCTGTCTTCTTCATCGCTATCTCTTGTCCTATCGTGTAGTGTAGTAGGACGCCTACATGAAACAATGGGTAATGAATACTTATAACTACGAAACTATAACTAAAATCCAGAACCAGCTCACTGCATTCATTTTTTATTATTATGAGAATAGATATATTTTACTATGATACCATCAAAGTCATCTGTGCGGGATCATTTAAAAGGGTTTCTCCAAGAGGAACAGGGTATACACATGGACTATTATCCATAATCAGCATGATGTAGCAATGACTAATTATTTGGATGATTAGTGAGAAGAGGTTAACATACCCGCATCCCCATCTGTTGACATTTTCAACAGTGTTGCGCTCCTGCAGAACACTACTTTGCCACTCATTCCATTCACTGTTTTCCTAAAAAATTTGAGAATGAATAAAACCCAGTTAGGAAACATGATA
>JAKUCM010006120.1:0-20268 GCA_023374145.1 Lepidium sativum
AAAGAGAGAGACTCTGGCTTCCTGACATTCCCTGAGTCATGTCTGGCAAAACATGTATCAGCAATCACCTTGTGAAAGTACCTGATTGCCGGGTTCCTGATTTTGGCGCTCTTACTGCGTGAAGCGCTGTAGTCGTCTGGTGTTGCAATTAACTTCCACAGCAGATTCAACTCGTCACGGTCGAAATCAGTGTCGTTACCATCAGAATGCTGGAGGTCAAACAACTGCTCGAATTGCAACGCTGAGAATGAGTATTTCCTGCCGTTGACTACGAAAGTTAGGGCTCCAAAACCATCTATTTTCCGCAGTCTCGTCTCATTCTCAAGATACATCCGCAATTCCACTGAAGCTAGGAACTGCACAGTTTCAGCAGGGTAGGTTTCGCGTGCGTTCGACACGAATTATGTTAGGCCAACATTTCGCAGCATCTTATCAACATCCCTGGCTATGCCTAATTGCACCATCGTCTCCCGGTGCATGTATCTTGTCCCTTCCACTTTCACTTGTTTGAGGTGCCTCAACGCCTGTTTATGTGGCACATTTTCAGGGAGATTTTCATCAACCCAGACATCCTGTTCAGTGTCATCAGTGCATGACTCCTCTTGGGTTTCATCTGGAGTGGTCTCTCTCATTACTTCTTTACCACTGCGTCGCCTAGTTCTGCGTACCAGTTGCGGCGCCTCAAAACTCGAGTCCTCATCATCCAAATCCACTAGTGAATCACTAAATACGATATGTGTTGACGCCTTGAAGAACCTTCCCCTGATCTTCTCATACTGTGAGCTGAAATCAACAACACCGAATTTACTTTTAAGTGAGCTCAGAATCAACAACACCAATATTGTAGAAATAATAGAATAATCTATAATATAATATATAATATATAATATATAATATAATATATAATATAATATGTTAGAAAATAATTGAGAGCTGGGATTGGTCACGCAGGCGGGTGTCGGCGTGTGGAGCTCGAGTTGTGGTCGGAGCGAGCTCGAGTGTACACTGTAGGATGAGCTCGAGTCGTGTGGAGCTCAGGTGGAGCGTGAAAGGAGCTCGAGTGTACGCTGTCGACTTCGAGTTCGGATCGAGCTCGAATTGAGGGAGCGTGGACGCGTGAGAGCTCGAGCGGTGTTGAGGTCGAGGCTCGAGTACAGACGGATCGAGTTTGGCGTGCTCAAGAGGGGACTCGAGTTAGATCGAGTCGCGTGTGGTCGAGTCTTGAGTAGTGGGTATGAGCGCGTGCGAAGTTACACGAGATGGAGAGAGCTCGATTGGTGGTCTGCGAGCGGCTCGAGAAGAGATCGAGTGCCGTGGTGGCTCGAGTTAAGGTCGAGCGTGGGAGAGAGAGGTCGAGCTTGTCGTGTGGCGCGTGTGTTCGACTGTGGTTGTGGAAGGAGCTCGAGTCATGGTCGAGCTTAAGTGGGAGAGAGAGCTCGAGAGGTGCTCGAGTGTGGCGGTTGCGGAGGGCTCGAGCGTGTAGAAGGAGCGTGTCGGTGTGGTGAAGCTCGAGTAGACACTAGCGGTGATTGCAAGTGGCTCGAGTGGAGCTCGAGTTGGCGGCTGCGGAGGACTCTAGAGGTGCGTGTGATGAAGCTCGAGAAGACACGAGCGGTGACTGCGAGTGGCTCGAGGTGAGCTCGAGTTGGCGGCTGCGGAGGATTCGAGAGGTGCGTGTGATGAAGCTCGAGATTATTTCTGCAAAAGAGAGAGATATGATGTTAGAATGAAGGTTGAAGGTTGATTTAAATAGGCGAAGTGTTAGAGGCGTGGGGGACAAAGTGTTAGAGGCGTGCAAGCAAAGTGGGGCTCGAGTGATGTCTCGTCAAATGATTTACAAATTTATTTATTTATTTATTTATTTATTTTTTTTCAATTTAAATTTAATGTACTCGACCCCAGTCATGACGATGCTCCGATGCTCAAGTCCTGAAAACCAAATTGTGAGCTAAATGCAAAAATTAAGTAAAACAAATATGTAAAATCTTAATTAGGATATGTTCATGGATATGCATGAGATTGCCTCCCAAGTGCACTTGTTTATAGTCACTGAGCTTGACTTTCACTCTTTCAATGGTCAGATGGTTCATCGAGAGAAACTAAGGTTCTCTCGTGAATACTCTCATCGGCTCGATACTGCTTAACCCTGTGCCCATTCACAGTGAAATCGTTTCCTTCCCTGTTGATCAATGTAATAGCTCCATATGGCAAAACTTCTTTCACTCGGAATGGACTTGACCATTTTGATTTCAACTTTCCTGGGAAAAATTTTTAGCCTCGAGTTAAATAGTAACTTTTGGTCGCCTGGCGTGATATTCTTGCGCGCAATCTTCTTGTCATGGAAGGCTTTCGTCCTTTGCTTGTACAATTTCGAGCTCTCGTAGGCTTCAAGTCTGTCCTCCTCTAACTCATGCAGATTTAGGACCCTTTTCTCCTGAGCAGTTTTGTGATCAAAATTTATGAACCTCGTGGCCCACAGTGCCTTGTACTCTATCTCAACAGGCAGATGACATGCTTTTCCATACAGAAGCTGAAATGGTGTCCTTCCAATTGGTGTCTTGAAAGCTGTTCTGTAAGCCCAGAGGGCGTCGTCCAACTTCACGGCCCAATCACGTTTTGACACCCCAACAACTCGAGCTAAAATAGCCTTGATCTGCTTATTTGAAACCTCCACCTGACCACTAGTTTGTGGATGATAAGGCGTAGCTACCTTATGCTTAACTCCATTTTTCTTTAGCATGTTCTCAAACACCTTGTTGATAAAGTGGGAGCCTCCATCACTTATTACAACACGAGGCACACCAAATCTTGGGAAAATGATGCTCTTGAACAGCTTGATGACGACTCTAGCATCATTAGTCGGACTTGCCACAGCTTCTACCCACTTCGAGACGTAGTCTACTGCGACGAGAATGTAGCGATTCCCATGAGATGGTGGATTGAAAGGCCCCATGAAGTCGATTCCCCAGCAGTCAAATATCTCAACCTCTAGAATCGGGTTCTGTGGCATCTCGTTCCTTCTGCTGATACTACCCATTCTCTGACATGGATCACACTTGGAGATGAAATCCTGAACACTGTCGGCCACCATAACCCTGATTGCAAAATCTTTTGGACTGTCTTGAACGTGGCGAAATGCCCACCGTAAGCAGACCCATGACAATGCTCCAGAACACCCTGAACCTCTTCTTCTGCTATGCACCTTCTGAACAACCCATATGCTCCCTTCTTGTATAAGTAAGGTTCATCCCAGAAGTAGTGGTTGCCGTCTCTGAAAAACTTCTTCCTCTGATAGGCGTCCAAACAGCTAGGCACTTCACCCACGACTAAGTAATTGACTAAATCCGCATACCAAGGTAGAGTGGATCCGGCTAACTTCTTGTTGATTTGAGAACAATTCTCTTCTGCTCCCAGAGTCATGAGTTGCTCTTCTGGCATTGAGTCATCAATAGGGGTCGAGTCCTCAATCATCATTCGTGACAGGTGATCTGCAACCCCGTTTTCCACTCCAGGTTTGTCCACAATCTCTAAATCAAACTCTTGCAGCAGCAGTATCCATCTCAGTAGTCTCGGCTTGGCGTCTTTTTTATTCATAAGATATTTCAACGCTGCGTGATCAGTGTGAACAATGACCTTGGATCCCACCAAGTATGATCTGAATTTCTCAAACGCAAAAACTACAGCAAGGAGTTCCTTTTCTGTGGTGGCGTACTTGGTTTGGGCGTTGTCTAGAGTCCGACTAGCGTAGTGTATCACGTTCAACTTCTTGTCTTTTTTCTGACCCAGGACTGCTTCAATAGCAAAATCGCTTGCATCACACATGATCTCGAATGGGAGGTCCCAGTCTGGAGCTTGGACTATTGGAGCAGATATCAGCGCCTCTTTGATCTTAAGGAACGCTTCGAGGCATTCGGGGTTGAAATTGAACTCGACCTCTTTGCATAGTAGGCTCGTCAGGGGCCTTGCAATTTTGGAGAAATCCTTGATGAATCTTCTATAGAACCCAGCGTGACCCAAAAAACTTCTAATATCCTTCACTGTCTTAAGGGGTTGCAGTTGAGCCATGACCTCAATCTTTGCCTTGTCAACCTCAATACCCTCTCAGATATTTTGTGCCCCAACACTATGCCTTCCTGAACCATGAAGTGACACTTCTCCCAGTTGAGTACAAGGTTGGTCTCCACGCACCTGCTAAGCACCCTGCACAAATTTGACAAACAAGAGGAGTAGGAAGAGCCATAGACGGAAAAATCGTCCATGAACACCTCGACTACGTCCTCAATCAAATCCGAGAAAATGGAAGTCACACAGCGCTGAAATGTAGCAGGAGCATTGCACAACCCAAACGGCATGCGTTTGTAAGCGAAAGTGCCATAAGGGCAGGTAAAAGTAGTTTTTTCCTGATCATCCGGGTGTATAGGGATCTGGAAGAACCCACTGTACCCGTCAAGGAAACAATAATACTTTTTACCAGACAACCTTTCAACCATCTGATCAATAAAGGGCAAAGGAAAATGATCTTTTCTACTAGATGAATTCAACCTCCTATAGTCTATGCACATCCTATGCCCCATTATGGTTCTAGTGGGTATTAATTCGTTTTTATCATTTTTTACCACTGTAATACCCCCTTTCTTAGGAACACAATGCACAGGTGAGACCCACTTACTATCAGAGATTGGATATATAACATCAGAGTCTAGCAACTTAAGTATCTCCTTTTTAACCACTTCTTTAAGGTTCGGATTCAATCTCCTCTGGGGCTCTACACTAGAATGAGATTCATCTTCTAAGTGTATCCTATGCATGCAAAAACTTGGAGAGATTCCTCTAATATCCTTAAGCGTGTATCCTATGGCTTTTCTAAAACGTTTAAGCTCAGTCAAAAGCATACTCAATTCATCATCATTCAATGCGTCATTCACAATCACAGGATAAGTAGAATTGGGACCCAGAAAAGCGTACCTCAGTCCTGCAGGGAGTGGTTTCAGCTCCACTTTGGGTGCCATGAGCTCGGACCAGTCATCAGTAACGTCAGGCGTAGCGCACTCGAGCACTTGCAGCTTGAGTCTCTGTCTCGAGTCTGCTTCAAATACACTCGATTCCAATTCGTTGATTCCCGCTGAACTCTTGATTGGCCTGTGACAATCCAACAGGTTGGCGTAGAATTCAGCTTCTATACTCAGGTACCCCTCAGCGGCTGGTTTTGTCAGAGCAACTTGCAGTTGATCCTCTGCTGCCAATTCCTCTAACAGCTCGTCAGCAAGGGTGTCCATCTCTTGCACTGAGAACACCTGACCTTCGATCATTGGTTTTTTAATCGCGTCATTGATGTTGAATTTCATTCTAAGATTTGGACCCAGATTCAGCTTGATGACTCCATTCCTAACATCAATTAAAGCGCCTGCTGTGGCCAAGAAAGGTCTTCCAAATAACAGAGGGTCCTTAGGTTCTTCTTCCATCTCCAATACAACAAAATCTGTTGGTATCTCAACTCCCCCCACTTTCACAGGAAGGTCTTCTAGGATGCCATGAGGGATTCTCAGAGACCTATCCGCCAGAATCAATGAGATTTTGCAGGGCTTGTAATCAACAAAGCCTAACCTCTTTGCAACTGAAAGCGGCATGAGACTGATTGAGGCGCCTAGATCGCAGAGACACTTGCTAAATGATAGGGGTCCAAGTGAGCATGGGATTGTAAAGGTTCCAGGATCACCAAGCTTTTTTGGTACAACTTTCCTTTGGATTATGGCGCTAATTTCGTGTGTCAGTACGACCATACCCTCGACTGTTTGAGTTCTCTCCTTAACTGCATCCTTGAGAAATTTCTGGTATGGAGGTATTAGCATAAACGCATCCAGAATTGGAATCTTCACCTCAATGTCTTTCATTTGCTTATCAAAGAGCGCCTTGTACTTCTCAGTGAGCTCCTTCTTGAACCTTTGGGGAAAGGGTAATTGGGGTTTATATGGTGGAAGGACAAATGGTTTACTCCTCTCTGGGGTTTGTGTAGGTGGATGGGCATCTGGCGTACTGGGTTTTTCAGTAGATTGTGTCTTGGGAACAGCTTCAGGTTGAGTCTCTGTCTGACTCTTGATGATAAAATCCTCCCCCTCCTGAACCTTACTGTCCTCAGTATGCTTTGGACTCTCTGCTCGAATCAGTAATTCGCATCCACTTCTCAGAGTGATGGCATTGGCGTGATATTCTTTTGGGTTGGGAACTGATTTCCCTGGAAGTTGCCCAGTTGTCTTCACAGTTGAGGATGACGCTTGCTGACTCTCTACATACTTAAGCCTTGCGTTCAACGTCTCAAATTTGCACGTGAGATCGTTGTGAGAAGCGTCAATCTTAGAGTGCACCTCTGCAAATTTCTGCGTGACTTCAGCAGCAGACGCTTTCTGTCCCTTCAGGATTTCTTGGAGTAAGCTCAAAACTTCTGGTGGCTGTGTAGGGGTTGGTGGAGTGTGTGCTTCATACCCAGGTGGTATGTTTGCAGCTGGCTGGTAATTCTTGTGATATTGTTGCTTAGGGACAAACATGTTCGACTGAGCGTGTGGGGGTTTGGGTGGGTAGGTCTGGTCTTGGGGATTTGCCACTTTGTTGCTTCTGTATGAGAGGTTTGGGTGCTGCTTATAGTTGTTGTACTGTTTGTAACCACCTCCCTGATTCTGCAAATAACTAATCTCCTCAACCTGATCATCCTCCTCGTCTGGAATGTGTTCATCACCAGTCATGAAGTGAACATGTTTGTGTTGTACTTGCAGCAGCCTATCAATTTTGTCCAACTTGACGTTCAGGGCCTTGAGTTCCTTCCTGCTGATTGTGTCTGTGTCCACTGTGTTTCTGACCGTCCTGTCATAGTCCTCATTATAATGCCCATCTGCCTGAGCCATGTTCTCCACTAACTTCCCCGGCAACGGCGCCAATTTGATAACATAATTTTTAATCTATTGTCAAATTCTATTATACTTGTACGTCGGTTGTAGTATAATAGGTGTCAATCCAACTGGGAATGTAATTATCAACCGGGATGCAGTTAACTACTCTAATTCAAGCCAATCAAAGTGTGGTTTCTCTAACAACCTAAATTCGAACCCTTAAAACGAAATTAAACAAAGCAATGCAATTGTAAATAATTCAAACAAGGCAATAAACAGCAGAATATCAAATAGAATTAACGCAGGGTGAGAAAGCAGGATCCTGAGGAGTGAGTTTCATAGGTCAACGTGACTCTTAAGTTAACTAGGCGCTTGATATCACTCAATAGAGTTAGTCTCTAGGCAACGAGAACACAAATAATGAGTCCACTCTCATGGTAAACAAACTCGAGTAGACTACTAACAGACCCTATCACCATAGGCGTTTGATAATCTAGTCGGAATGAACGATCAACTCGCTTAGCGCCGATTCACACCTCATACATTCGATCCCTCGAGCTGAGCATGTAAATCTCTGAAGTGGTTCAGTCTGACGCTCTACCAAACACCCATCGGTGCTAGAGCGTCTCAGAACAAGCCTCAGTTGATCAGAATGAAACTGGTGATGATAACACCAAATCAGAAAAGACTTACAAAAATCTAACCCTAAGCGCCTTAGAAAACCTAAGTATCACGTATACCTAACTCATCCTCAGGAACCCTAAATGACTACTCAGAACACATAAGTTTAACACCAAACACGAATTCAGGGTTTGAATGCATCAATAAAGGACTCGAACAAGGTATGAAATCAACGATTAACGTAAAATTGAATTGCATAAAATAAACTCGAAAATCAGAGAGTTGGGTTCGATTATAAAGCTCTAAGATCGCAAGCAAAATCAATTGTAAGAACTAGTGTCCGAGTTTTTGCAACATGTAAGAATATTTATACTAAACTCATAGCAAAACCCTAGATGAACTCGGCCCAAAGAGCAGTGGATTTTAGCCTTGGTTTGGCCCAGTGAGGAATGGACTCGATTCTGGGCTCGAGCGTGGCCCTGAAAGTGGGCTCGACCTTGTCTGGAAAAGGGGCTCGATCAATGCTCGAGTTGAGCTCGAGCTGGGGCTCGATCAAAGCTCGAGCTGGGGCTCGGACACGGCTTGATCTGGGGCTCGACCAAATCTCGAGCTGGGGCTCGAACTCGGCTCGAGCTGGGGCTCGAAGTCGGCTCGATCTGGTGCTCGGTAATGGGCTCAATCTACGCTCGAGCTGGGGCTCGATAATGGGCTCGGTAATGGGCTCGATCTACGCTCGAGCTGGGGCTCGATAATGGGCTCGATTTGAGGCTCAATTTGCCCGCATCCAGTACCTGAACACTCAGAAAATGTAGTATGTATGCAGATGCATGTGAATGTGTATGAATGATACTATCTAGACTCCAACTATATGAGAATGTATCAAAATGTATGTATGATATACTTAAATGATGCTCCTAAGACGTGCTAAAAACGTGTATATCACCACATTGGAGCCTCCATCATCGAATTTTTCAAACAATCAAAAGCAGCCTGAGCTTCCACCGACCAGCATAATTTGTCTTTCTTCAGTAAAGAAGTAAGTGGCTTAGCAATCACACCATATGGCTCACAATTCTTCTGTAATATCCAGTAAGTCCCAAGAATCTGCACAGAGCTTTGACATTTCTTGGGATAGGCAAGTTCAATATAGCTGCATTCTTACTAGGATTCGTGGCCACACCTTCCACTGATATTATATACCCCAAGTAATCGATTTTATCTTGAAGAAATAATCACTTCTTCCTATTAGCATACAACTCATGTTGCTGCAACACCTGAAAGACTTGGGAGAAGAGATCAACATGTTGAGATAATGAATAGCTATAGACAAGAATGTAATAAAAATTAAGACAAATCTCCTAAAAATGGTCTAAGGATCTCATTAATCAAGTATTGGAAAGTGGTTGGAGCATTAGTTAAGTTGAATGGCATGACAACAAATTCATAATGACCATTAAATGCCCTAATGATGTATAATGATGTATTTTCTATATCAGATTCACGCATCCTAATTTGATGATACACTAATCATAAATCCAACTTAGAATAGACACACGAGCCATTCAATTCATCCAACAGCTGATCTATAGCTGGAATAGAGAACTTATATGGGATGGTGACACAATTTAGAGATCTGAAATCAGCACAGAAGCGCCAACACTTATCCTTCTTTGGAACCAATAAAACTGGACTCGAGAAAGGACTATAGCTATAACGTATGACACCTTTTCCAACATCTCTTTGACCTGCATTTCCATTTTCTCCTTATGGGCATGTGAATATCTAATAGGTCTTATACTGATCGGAGCTGTACCACGTATCAAGTTTATAGCATGCTCATGCCCTCTCAAAGGCGGCAAGCCCTGAGGTTTGTGAAAGATAACCTCAAGTCTGGTTAATAGCTTCTAGAAAATAAGAGGTATATGCGTAGAAGAAACCTGGCACAAACTAGATAAAGAAGCCCCATCTTTCGTCTGAAAGCAACAACGACAAGTTCCCTACTGCACTTGGAAACGGAAAGCCACCCTAATGCAGAGAGGTATCACCACATAAGGTAACTCTTGGTCCCTTAACCGTAAATGACATCATTTGCTTCTCAAATTCACATTCATATTTGCCCAAGGTTCTTAGCCATTGCATCCCTAAAATTACATCCGCACTTCCCAGCTCCAAGGATATAAAATCAGCAGAGAATATAGAATCAGTGATATGATCCTAGATAGGATTTGATTCCCGAGAACGCACAACATCACAGATTTGGAGAAATTGTCGGAATGATGTCATCGGATGTAGCGGAGAGATGAGATGACATGGACATGATATAGATGGAGTTAGGAAAGATGGAATGAAGTGTACTTCGAGGAGTGGTGGAAAGACTCCTAGACTACGATGCTCAAGTTCAAACTTAGATATGACACACTAAGAAGAGAAAGAGTTGAGAAGGTGTTAGACTGCTCGGATCAAACAAGTTGAGAGAGATTTTAATAAAAAAATTTGATGTCTATTAAGGAAGGATTTGACATCCTTAAATAGATGATGAAATGTGAAAGACATACCCCTTTACATTTCCTTGCACAACTTTTGAGGTAATTAAATGAAAAGTATTACATGTGCAAAAAGTAAAAGGCAAAAGTAAAAGGTGAAATTAAAATCACATGTTAATAAAGTCAATGCCTCGAAAATAGCAATGTTGGACTAAGATGATAAAGGTAAAAGTGAGCGTGCATGCCTCATTAGAAACCGTCCCGAATAACACCCAATGGGAAAAAATCCAAAGAGGGAAAAGAGTACATGTCCGCGTCACCTCTCTTTGCCAACCCTAAGTCACTTAAACCACAACCAAGGAAGTAGGACAAGTGTGCGGTTCAAGGCTGATTTCAATTCGTTTAAGGAGTAATCCCGGACTTTGGTTGAACATTTTGGTCTGCGATATGGTCATGGGTCCGGAGGGAACTTCCAAGTGGTGAGTATCCTCAAGAATGTCCGGGGGCGCAAATTCCTCGGATGCAGTCGTCTAGGGCGCAAACTCCTTAGGTGCATGTGTCGTGGGCGTGAACTTCTCGGGTACATGTTCCTGGGGCGCAAACTCTCTTGGTGTAACCTCTTTGGGTGCGAGCTCCATGGGTTTAATATCTTCGGGCGTGAGCTCCCTGGGTACAAGCGGGTTTATGATCACATCAATCAGCTATGGAAAAATTGATACCTTTGCACATGCCAAATCTCTTCATCTTTGCACCATTACCCAAGGAGACCTCACATTTAGACAAAGAACAACATTTTAACCACAATCTAGTAGCCAAGGTAAGAGTGATGAAGTTACGCCAGCTCCACTGTCCAATAATACCACCCTTAAACACTTTCCCATAATTCCGTGAACCTTCATTGTTTGTGGCGCCTCTTCGCCTAAGAAAACACTAAGAGAGAGAGGACAACACTGAGGCTTCAGAACAATCTCCTCGTCAAACCCTTCCTCAACCAAACTGTCTTCAATCATAACTTCATAATCATGAAGCTGCAACATGACTTGGAGCTCCCCTTTAGGATACTTATGACCATGAATCCAGCCTGCATCACAACGGTAACACAACTTGTTCTTCCGCCGTTCTTCATACTCTGCAGGAGACAAATTACAAAGCCCTCTATTCCTTTCAAAGCCACTCAAAGTGACATGAGAAACAGAAGAATTGTGACGAGAGGAACCCATATGAGACTTAATCTTCCAATTTCTGGAATCCGAAGACACTGTTCTTGTTCGAAATTGATCTGAAGGTGAAACAGAAACTTGAAGCTAAAGCATCAATGATTATTTGCGCCATCACATCATGACCAATATCCAAGACGACACTGATCATCTCTGGCAATGTCAGAGGTTTAAGAAACCAAAGGATAGTTTTTAATTTCGTCTTCATCCCTTTCTTGAAAATTGCAATCCGATATTTCTCTGTGAGCTCCTACACCGGCGCGAAAAACCGTTGAAATTATTCCACATAATCATCAGAGGAATCTTGTTGAACCAAATTATGAAGATGACTCATTGGAAGAATAGTGTGGCTGCGACAAAATCATAACAGAAATTTACCCCTGAAATCGTCCCAATCGACAAACGGAGTGCAGCTAACTTCCCAATCGAACCAACTTATGATCTTGCCTGATAAACCCAATGAAACCAACTCGAATTTTTCAGCATCGGAGTACTTACCCAAAGCAAAGAACTGTTCCAACAAACTTAGCCAAGTATTCGCAACGTAGCCGTCAAAGATAGATAAATCGATCTTCTTTAAAAGAGTATTGCGATTTGTTATCGCGGCAGCTAAACCCACCAAGGAGTTTTCATCCAGCGACAACGGCAAGGGACGCAGAGGATCAGGAAGCTTGTTCGCAAATGGATCTTGAAGAACAGATGCAGAATTTGCTTCTTCGACGACCATCGTCGAAGCTCTCTGATGTTGATTCGCCGAATTAGGAGATCCCATAAGAAAAAGAATAGAGTCTAACTGATTGCTCAACAAGCTATGGCATTCCTCAGCCATCTTCTTTGCATTTGGCAAGCCATCTTCAACCATTCCCAGGCGATCTGATCTGACCAATACGAGCATCTTGAACACTAAACGAGCCTCAAAATCTATGGATGAAACAAAATATGTTGAGCTTGTCAGCACATGCATGGAAGTCAGCTCAAAATCGGCACCAATTGATAAGAGATTCAATGTAGTTACTTCTTGAACTCTCTGTAATCTTTCTATTTCAATCTCAAATGTTTCTTACACACAAAGCCTAGATGAGAAATCACAAAACGATTTTTCAATCCTATATATTCACCTAATAGATTGACTTATTCCTAACTCACTTACATCCTTTGTATTAGAAGATACTAACTTTAGTTCATAATCTACTGATCAGGATTAGCCACTTGTCCCAGTTACTCTGTTCTGATTAGGGACTTTCCTTCTGCTTTTATAAACTCTCCAAAGGATATCAATAAGGTCTAGAGCAAGCAAATTTACAATCCTCTTCATGATGCTAGTTACTTTCTCAATCCTACTGCTTTCTACTCAACTGATTTCCATCTGGATTAAGAAGTTTCCACTGGCCTTCTACAGTCTGTGCATCTTGTGGTTAAAGAACGTGACATTCAAATCACGTTTTCCGCACAGTTTAATAAGTACAGAATCGGAAATGATTGCCTTGACGAGGCCAGTAAAGCTGATCAGATCTTTGGAATCTCTCCAATTGAGTGAACTTGTTGATTTTTGGTTTAGTTGTTTTGTTTGCTAGCATTTGAGTTGTTCAATCAGTGAAGAAAGTTTTTTCTTTTGTGGTTTTGAATCTCTTTGCAGTTGAATGGTGGACTCAAAAGGCGAGTGAGTACCCAGAACTGCAGAGTGTTGCTATCAAAATATTGAATCAGACATGTGAAGGTGCTTCAAGGTACAAGTTGAAGAGAAGCTTAGCAGAGAAGTTGTTGCTCACTCAAGGCATGAGTCACAGTGAACAACAACATCTGGAAGACTTGACATTCCTTCATTACAATCTCCATCTTCAAAAACGAAGTTGAGAGCAGTGTAGAGATTGTGATTAGTCTAATTGTGATGCAGATGTCTATATGGACTCACCTTGTTCAGCTTTTTTGTCTTAATGAGCTTAAAACATTATGACAGTAGCCCAATTCGTCTTAATGGGTTTCGTAGTTTTCGGGGTTTTTTTCTAGAAGAGATTAACGGGCATCTTATATAACCATAATTTTTGAAAGATCATATAACCATAATTTCTAAAGGAAATATTTCTAATAGTTTTCTCTTCTACAATCAAAAATAATAATAATAAGGTTATTTGGACAGTACATAGCAAAAAAACTAGTACATAGTAACTAATAATGTTGATTTTTGACAAACAAAAAATGTCTAAACTACAAGACGGCAAAAAAAAATCTAAACTACAATTAGCGTGTTTTTTTTTTGTCAACATTGGGCCATAAATGACCGGTCCATTAGCTAAATTCTTGCAAATGCAAGCGGGAGACTCAATCTCATATGTGCAAGTGCGCATGTCTCTTGTGCACTTATCACATGCCACTAAACTAAATGAGACTTGCTTAATGTGTTATTGCTATGTATAAAATATTCATTTGTTTTTCAGTAAAAAAATTGTAAGACAGATTGCAATGCTGTAGAAATTCCTATGAATGTTAATGAGAAGCTGCAAATGGACGATGAAACAAAGAATGCAGATGCAACAAAATTCAGGAGCATACTTATGTTGAGACACAAAAATCCCATCTTCCACTTGCTTAACCTCAAAACCAAGGAAAAAATACAACAACCCAAGATCTGTCATCTCAAACTTCTCCATCATACTAGCTTTGAACTTAGCAATAAGTGAAGCACTATAACCCATGTAAATCATATCATCTACATATAAACACACAACAAGGATATCTCCTTCACCTTGCTTCTTTATGTAGAGAGTAGGCTCACTTTTGCTTCTTTCAAAGCCAGAATCTGCAAAGAAAGAATCAATCTTGTTGTACCAAGCTCTGGGAGCTTGTTTAAGCCCATAAAGAGTCTTATACAACCTGTAGACGAAACCCTCTTTGCCATAAAATACAAAACCTTCAGGCTGATCAACATAAACCTCTTCAAGTAGCTCACCATTCAAGAAAGCTGACTTAACATCAAACTGGTATATTGGCCAACGCATATAAGCTCCTAAGGAAAGAAGAATTCTTACAGTGCCAAACCTTGCTACCGGAGAGAAAGTATCTTCATAATCCACTCCATATTCTTGTGCATACCCCTTCACCACCAGCCTTGCCTTATACTTTTGAATGTTGCCATCTACATGATACTTAGTTTTAAACACCCACTTCACACCAATAGAATGTTTATCACCAGGAAGCTCAACTAGCTGCCATGTTTGATTCTTCTCTATAGAAGCGATCTCCTCTTCCATCGCTTTTTGCCATTCTTCATTCTTTTCTGCTTCATTAACTTTCACTGGATCAGCACTAAAAAATGCATGTTGTTCCTCGTAAATTTCTCGCAGTGATCTGAATTTTTGAGGTGGACTTGTGCTTGAATTTCCTTCTCCATCACTTGCCTCATCAACTCTAGGTGAGCTAGGCGCTGAGCTTACTTGTGTATTAGCTACAGAGTGTGCTGGATTTTGACTCTCTTCTTGTTCATCAATGTTGTCAACAGAAATTTCAACAAGCTCACCATTTCCACCTTTAGGCCAAGTCCAAACCGCTTCCTCGTCAAAGGTAACCTTTCTGCTCTCAACAATCTTCCCACTCACATGATTGTACAATCTATAACCTTTAAATTGTGAACAATATCCAAGAAAAATACATTTCTCAGATTTTTCATCAAGCTTCTTCCTGTTATGAACATCTATAAGAGAGTAGCAAACACTGCCAAAAACTCTTAAATGACTCACCCCAAGTTTCCTGCCACACCAAGCTTCATATGGTGTTCTGTTTAAGACTGCTCTTGTAGGAGATGTGTTCAACAAGTACACTGCTGTCCTCACACTTTCTGCCCAAAGCTGATTCGGTAGATTCTTCTGTTTTAACATGCTTCTAGCCATCTCCACTACAGTTCTGTTCTTCCTTTCCGCTACACCATTTTTCTCCGGTGTGTAAGCTATAGTAAGCTCATGGTGTATCCCTTCTTTCTCAATGAATTGATTGAACTCAGTAGAAGTAAACTATCCTTTGTCAGTTCGTAACACCTTAACTCACTGCTCACTTTGTTTCTCCACAAGAGCCTTGAAATTCTTGAACATCTCGAACGCTTGTCCTTTCGATTCAAGAAAATACACCCAGCTCATCCTGCTGTAATCATCTGTCAGCATCAGAAAATACTTGTTGCCTCCAAGAGATGCGGTCTGCATCGGACCACATAAACCATCATGAACAATCTCAAGACATTGGGTTGCTCTCCTTGCTTTTCCTACTGGAAATGACCTGCGAGTTTGTTTCCCATATATGCAGCCTTCACACAACTTAAGATCATCAATCTTTGGTAAGCCAATGACCATATCCTTTTAATTGAGCACCCTTAACCCATTCTCATGTAGATGACCATACCGCAAATGCCACAACTTCGAAATATCAGAAACTTTAGCGACCAAAGCACTTGTTTCAACAGAAGACATTTTCAATGGAAATAGATTGTCTGATGCCTTCTTCACTACTACCAACGTGAGACCAAATGTCTTATCCTTGATGATACATACACCCTCATAAAAAAAAGAGAACAATTGTTTTCCACGATTTGACCAACACTCAGCAAATTATGTGCTAGATCGGGAATGTAATACACATTATAGATGAGTTTGAGATTACCATGACCATTCTGGATAGCCACGACTCCTTTACCTTCAACTTGAACTTCTTTGTCATTTCCAAGTTTCACATTAAGCTTGTAGGACTCATCTAACTCTTTGAACAACGATTTGGTTCCCGTCATGTGATTTGAACAACCACTATCCAAATACCACACATATTTGTATGTTTCCTCACTTTTAAATGCCATAAAAAGTCGAGGCTGCTCATCTTCTTGCTCAACAAAGCTAGCATGTTTTTCTTCTTTCTGCCTTTCCCAACAGTCGGCTTGCTTATGACCATACTTCCTGAAATTATGACATTGAATGTCACTTTTGTTGGTACTTCTTGAGTTATCATAATAACCTCTTCCTCTGCCTCTTCCATGGTCTCCATGACCTCCCGATCTGCCTCGTCCTCTACCTACAGCTCCAAAACTGTTGCCATTTTTCTGACCAAAGTACTCTCCCTTCATTTGGAAAGCTTTTGCTTCACTTTTCTCAGTCTTATTACCAAGACGATCCTCATGACCAATCAACAAGCTCATCATGGTGTCAAAGGTATATTTACTCATATCATTTGCCTCCATGATTGCAGATACCTCACATATTCAAACTTTGGAGTTAAGCTCCTAAGAACTTTACTCACAACAATTTCATTTGACAAGAATTCACCATAAGACTTCATTTGGTTGACAACAGCGGAAACTCTCGCCAAATATTCTTGCATCGTCTCATTCTCCTTCATCAAAAGCGTTTCAAATTGATGACGAAGAGTCTGTAACTTGACAGCGACCGCCTTCTTATCTCCCATGTACTCATGCTTCAAAATTTCCCAGGCTTTGTGAGATGTATTCACCGCTGAGATCCGAGACATGATATCATCCTCCAAAGCCGTCTGAATCCAAAACAGCGCCTTTGCATCCTTCTTGTGTCTCTCTCGTAACTGCTGATCAGGTTCCGCAGGATTTGCATCTTCAAATCCATTCTCCACCAAATCCCAACCTTTAAATATCGGAACCGTACCTTGCTGATTTGATCGATTGGCTGCCATAGCTCTGATACCACAATGTTGTTACGAGACAAAACACTAGAAGAAACAGAGTAAGAAAAGAACAGAGAACATAAAGAAAGTTTTGCAGAAGATCTTTTATTCTCTGATAATCGAAAATGAAAGAGACAACATGAAGTTATAAGAAACAAAAATGTAACAGCACCCACTACACTCATGAACTCATTATGTCCTATAATTAAAAGTAAAAATTGAAACTCCCAATTAATTAGAAATAAAAACTAGCAAAACATGTAACTGAAATCATTGATTGTAATTTGAATCACTTTTCAACAAATTTCCACAAAAAATAACCTCAAAGTGACCATGTGTACCTTTGGTAACAATACAACTCCTGGCACTTTCTTTCTCCTTTTCTAAGATGTTTACCGCATACTCAATTATAGACCTCTTCCACTTTCCTATTTTCTCATTCCTTTTAGTCATCCTTGCCATTGCTTTCCTTCTAATGGTCTCCATCATTGGCACTAATGACCTAGCTCGTGCCTTGACTATTGTGGCATTGAAAAACTCGGTTGTATTGTTATCTACATCTTCACAACAACTACCTAGCCTATACCAAGCTCTACACCAAGATTTTGGATTCTCTGACATGACATCATCATACAAACCCATGCTAGCACCTCGGATTTGATTGAGTCTACTTTGGTAATCCGCCTGATTATAGCTCCAAGCTAATGGCCACAAAAGTGCTTAATCCATTGATTGTTTGGTAATTTACCCTTCAAAATCTCCATGATGTGTTTCAAACACATCATGTGTTTTGCCTTAGGTAGTAGACGCTTAACAGCATTTATGATTTACTACAGTCTCAAACGAGCAACAAGTCATAAAAAAACCAGAACTTTCTAAAACAACACAACAAAAGAGCATAAAGTTACAAAACCTTTGGGCAGTCAGAAATGATAACATATTTGTCACCAACTCTGAGGTCTAAGTCTGACTTGAGTAGGTTTAAGAACCAATGCCAATTCTCAGCGGTTTCACTCTGCACAGCTAACCACACAATGGATAGATTTGGTTGTTTGCATCATGTCCAATGGTTGTAAGAAAATAACCTTTCACATCATGCTTCAAAAAGGTACCATCAATGCCAATGATTGACTGACAGAAGTAGAAACCAGTTTTTATAGCTCCAAGGCAGACATACAGCCGACTAAAAACATCTTCTCCAGCGGCGTTTGAGATGGTATCAACAACCACAATTGACCCAGTGTTTGATCTCCTAAGCTCAGCTGCAAATCCTCTCAGATGCGCAAAATGCTTGTGGTTTTCATCATCTAACCACTTCAGAGCAAGAAGTCTAGCTCTTTGACATTGGCCTACAATGCTTGGTATGTTCCACTTCTCCATAATTTTAGTTTGGATCTGAAGTGACATTAGATTCAAGTTCAATCTTAGTTTGTCTATAAACAACCGAGCAATGACAGGACTCTTCATCAACTTGCACTTTACAACTTCCTATCCCTAGTAAATACTGGATCATCATCTTCATTAGAACTATCTCGGATAGTGTTTCTTTGAATTTTTAACTCATCAACCCAGCTAGAAACATCTTCTTCAATTGCAAATTCAAACCTTTCTAAGACATCTTCTTCCGATTCTTCACTCTCGTTCCTTATGTCTCCTCCGCCACCTTCTTCAGTTTTGTTATTGTCGCCACCTTCTTTTTCTGTCCTCCGCCACCGTCGGATCCATCACCACCAGAACCATCACCATCTTCCATCTCGGTATCTTCTTCATACTGTGTAGTCTTGATTTCTTATTCATGAGCCGTGAAATTCGGATCTTCTGGGTCGGTTTTTTCTTCCTCCGCGATAGGTATAGACGACAATCACCAATTCCACATCTTAACTTTCAATTATGATTACTGAAAATAAGGAGAATGAGAGAGAAAGAACCCTAATTTTTTATTTCGCACAATTCAATTTGAGAATTAAGTCTCAGTGAGTTAAAAAAACATTTTCTATTAATGAAACGACGTCGTTTTGTCGTTTTTATTAAACGAACCAATTAACGAAAATGACATCATTTTATGAACTAAACATGTTTTCAAAACACTAATTAAATGCACAATAAACGTTTTTAGATTTTAATTGCAAATGATTTTTCATGGCCAATTTGTTTAATTCTATGATTTTTAGTGAAGTCTGGAAAAGTTTAGGGCACAAAATAAATAGCAAAATAGTCCATATTTTTTGGCTGAGAAAAAAATAAGTACAAGGAGAAATAATTTGACAACCCTAATAAGTATATGAAAAATATGGACAATGGTATTTACTAATTGCTACTTGCTACGGTAATTAATTGTTTCTCTTCAAATGTACATACATTTTTCATTGGTAATAGTGATATGTCAATCAATGAATTTGTATTCGAGTTCTTGTTAGTTACATGTTAAAAATAATATTACAAAATAAATTTATTTTTTAATACTGTAAATATGATCTTTTTATTCGCTTTAAGAAACAATGTAGAAGCAAACCAAATAGGGGAATATGGATATTGTAAGTCTCGTCTATGGATTAGACACATCTTTCATTTATAATAGAATCATTCATTTCTCAATTTTAATATTCGTATGTATGGTATCCCGTGGAACAAATTACGGGGATCAACATAATTGATTTGGGATCAATATAGTCTATAAAATAGGCTCCGGTATAAATTACAGAAGTTATTTTGTTTAATAATTAGAGTTTGCAGAGTTTTTCTCATGTTGATGGTTAGGATGATCCAACTAATAACTTACCTCGAGTTTGTTTCTTCTCCATTACAATATAGTAGATTTTAGAAAAAATTAAAAATAAGATTTAGACTATAAATCAGATCTTGTTAATCTAATTGCTGATAAAAAGTTACTGGAGTTTTATCAAAAAAATGTAACTAATTTGTTTTTTCTTTTCTGCTGTGTTTAATTTAGAAACATATTTAATAATATAATTCGTTTGAAAAAGTTTATTTAAAAAGGGAGAGTTCAAGATTAACATCTCAATATATATAAATCCTCAAAACACTTAAATACTCGTAAAATAATATTAGAAATCAAAGACAAAACTCAATATAAAAGGCTTATAAAAAATCAAGAGAGATAACATATTTAGAGAGAAGGTTAAAAGCAATTATATCTTTTGTAAATAGTATTAAAGGTTTTTTAACGAAAACAGGTAAAAATGAAATAATTGCTGATTGTAGTTACGCAAATAAGTATTGTGAAAGGGAAAATAAGAAATATAGAACATTGGTGTTGACAGTTGAATGGAATTGGAATAATATCGGGAACTCACAGAAGTAAGTTGGTCATGGGTGTAGATGGACATCAACCCACGAAGAGTAAAGATCCGAGAATTTTGTAACCTTTCGGTCTGGATG
>JAKUCM010006121.1:0-34905 GCA_023374145.1 Lepidium sativum
TCCAATTATTAGTACCAAAATTAATTTATCGTAGATATATATATATATATATATATATGTTTTGTTAATAAAATTTTATATTCTTTAAATATACAAATTAGTTTTTATATTAAAGTTTGTGTTTTGAATTAAAATTTAGATTATTTCCTAATTCTAGGATTGCTATTTTATTTAATCTTTTTATTAATGTCGTAAAAGGTATAAATATATAATTTACACATACAAAAATTAAAGATAAAGAATTAAATAAATAAAACAAAACTTCATTATGAATTGTGAAAACTAAGATTATTAATTAAGAAATATTACAAAATGATAATTCAACATAAAGCAACTATTTTGAAAGTTTCATTGATTTATCAGTATAAAAATAAAAATTAATTGAAGAATTCATTTTATTTATGGACAAATTACAATATCACAAATTTTCTCTCCAGGAAGAATTTGATATTTAATTATTATATAGAAGATATACACATATAACGCCACAAAAGAAAAATCCTACGAAATCCAAAAGAAACATTAGCCGACATCTTCCTTTTACTTTTGATCTGACCATATGAAGAAAAAAAGATAAACAAAGAGGTTATACGATGTGAAATCAGCTAAAATTGGTGAATAGATTCTACACAAATATAAGACGGAAACATGCTTATTAATTGAAATTTTGATATGACAGTTATGATTTTTTTGTTTAAAAAAGATTTTTGTTTATCGGATTTTCAAATACCTAAAAAACCTTAAAGGGCTAGAAAATGATAACTTATCATTGGAAAACCCTACAGCTCTAGTTTTCAAATCAAGTTTCCGATCTAGATTTTGAAGTTTGAGTTCAATAGGATATAGTAGTTTAAGGCAGAAGTCAATTTCTCATCTATTTTTCAACCTAGGTTTAAGGTGAGTTTGGAATACGTGGAGATACAATTTTGCCTCTCTAATTTATGTTTTTAAAATTTATTAGCTTACAGTTTGATATTTGATTGCTGCTCATTAGTATATTTAAATATATATATATACTATATATATATTATGTGTTTAATTATGTTTGATGATTATTGCTTGATAATAAGTAATAGGTTGTTATGAATATATGTTAATCGTTTGACATCTTAAAAGATGTACTTTGAGTGCGTGATTTGATAATAGATGTAATTATATTGACGAAAAGAAAGAAAGTGGAAGAGAGAATCGAGCTACTAGGTCATGGTCTAATATATCTTGAGACAATCGAGCTACTGGGTCGTAGTCTCTCTGAGATATGAATAATCGAGCTGATGGGCCGTGTTCTTCCAGTCTTGGACTGCAGTGGACTCACAGGTTCATTTCAGATCATAAATCGCAGACGAGTTAGGAATAATCGAGCTAGTAGGTCGTGGTCTTTCATACTTAAGGAGAATAAAGCTAATACGCCTTGGTCTCCTGAGAGTATTGAGCTACAGGGCCGTAATCTCCAAATGAAAGGGGTTCTCTAGCCATCAGAGAGAAGATGGTTGAACAAATGATTGTGTGTAAATAGTCTTGCTTCGGGAAAGTAGATTCCTTGGGTGTCATAGCTTTTCATAAGAAGATATATTATATGTGTGTTGTTTAATTTTATGCTTTTCAATAGACAATGTGTGAAATAGTTTGATGTTGTCGTATTTTAGTGGGCAAGAGATGATCATCTCACTGAGTAATTCATTACCCACCCCTCATTTTTCTTTATTTCTCAAAATTTTTGAACAAGGTTTTTGGTGTGGATGAATTTTTCAAAGCATTGTTTTTGGAAAGACAAAGGAATAACACGTTGTCTCTCAAGATTGAGAGCGGAGTGTTATGTAACTGATGTGTCTGTATTTTAGCATGTCTTAGAGGCATTATTTAGCATGTTTTGCATTCATACTTAGAGTATTATCATTGTTTTAGGTTCTTTTAGGCTTTATTTGCATATCTAGTATTGTGCATTGCATACATTGCATAAAGGGGGATTTCAGGTACTTTTGGAACTTATTATAAAGTATTTTGGACTACAAGAAGATCTATAAGAGATTTGATTGGCCTAGAAGATTTGGCATGTCTCCATGACACTCGAGCATGATACTCAAGCATCACTGGTCGAGTGGAATTTCGGACCTGAGCGTTGACTTTTTGGTCAAAGTTTACTTTTTTAGTTTTTTTGGAAACAAATGCCTATAAATACCCCCTTTTTGTAATCAAGCAAACCCTATAACGTTTTAGCCTCTTTTCTTTAAGCAAAAAAAGACTTTTCTCATCTTTCCTTTGTAATTTCCTTTTCTTTGAATCTTAGATCCTTGTTGATCCTTGGAGAATTTGATTTTTTGCTTTCAATCATTGTTATTCATCTCTGTTTGATCTTTCTGATTATGTTAATGGTTTACAATTCTGAGTTTATGTTCTTCATCATGAGTATTGAGTAGATCAATTAGGGTTCTTGAGGAGATGGTGAGATTAGAGTAGATTTTAGGGAATTCCAGACTTGTTTAGGATTGAATAGGCTTAGATCTCTTCGGTCTAAGTGTCCTTAATGCTAATTTATTTATGATCAATTGAAATCTGATGGTTTGGTGTTTCCCACCCAAAAGGTGTTTGTGATAATACTTGAATGGACTTAGGTTGAGATAACTTCTCCTACCTCAAGAGATTGACTGTCTAGGGTTGTTATTAGGCTCTGTTGGGTATGTGTTTAACGCCTCTCGAGCCCTCTAATCGTTGGTGAGAATCAAGTCTGGTTAGGGTTTGAGAGAGGTCCCATTGCATGAGAATGAATGTGATTGTTATGATTCCTTGCCTAGAGGTCATCTAAATAGGTTGATAAACGA
Source organism: Lepidium sativum (assembly GCA_023374145.1). Classification (NCBI taxonomy): domain Eukaryota; kingdom Viridiplantae; phylum Streptophyta; class Magnoliopsida; order Brassicales; family Brassicaceae; genus Lepidium; species Lepidium sativum. Next base: position 2,820 of record JAKUCM010006121.1, read on the forward strand.
GTCTGGAACCCCTAGGAATGCCTTGATCGCTGATCCTTAACCTCAAGAACCCCTTTTCCTTTATTGAATTTTCGACTTTCTAGCACTTTGTTTTTCACCGAAAATTTTGTTACTACATTGCTCTATTTTTCGTGATTGCCCTGTTTTAGTCGCTTTGTTTTCACCCTGTTTTTACGCTCTGCTTTTACTCTGTTTTTACGTTCTGTTTTCATTAAGCTTGATTAGCATAATATCATTCACCATAATCATTATGGCTTAGATTAGGTTGAGTAGATTGCATCCAAACTGAATAGTTCTAGCCCAGTTGGATTGACACATTACTGTACTGCGATTGATTACATAACAGTAGGTTATTTGATAACTGTAAAAAGCCTGTTATCAAATTGGTGTCGTTGCCAAATGGGTTTTAGTTAGCTACAATTAGGATTATCACTTTCCTGAGACTAAGTTCTACTTGTGTTTCGTTTTTCTTCTGTTCTTTATAACTAGTCTTTTGATTTTGTCTATTTTGCAGGAACACTCGATCAAGACACTCGACCTACACAGCTCGAGTGTCGTGATCTTCAAGCCTAGAACACTCGACCACCACATGTTCGAGTGTCCGTTTTCTGAGCCAAAATCAACATGCATGCATACTCGATCAAAGGGCAGTGAACATCTCATCCCCTACTCGGACAACATACACAGATTCCCTCGCGAACAGGTGCAGAATCAACATAACAGTTTGAAAGAGGAAATTCAGAATCAGGTTGGGATGGAAGAACAGTCACACGCAACTGAGCCAAGACATCGTCCCAGGCGCACCAAACACATTGGAGCTGGTGATGCTCCCAATATCAACACAACACGCCATGGAATTGTTCCACCTGCCATTGCCAACAACAACTTTGAGATTAAGAGTGGTATGATCTCCATGGTGCAGAACAATACGTTTCATGGGTTGCCATCAGAGGATCCGCTGGATCACCTTGATGAGTTCGAAAGGCTAACAAGTTTGACCAAGATTAATGGGGTCAGTGAGGATGCTTCGAAACAAAGGCTGTTTCCATTCTCTCTTGGAGACAAAGCTCACCTGTGGTAAAAACACTTTCCTCAAGGGTCTATTACATCTTGGGATGCCTGTAAGCAAGCCTTTCTTGGAAAATTCTTCTCGAATTCCAGAACAGCGAAGCTTCGCAACTCCATCTCCGTTTTCAAACAAAACCATTCTGAGACATTTTCTGAGGCATGGGAACGATTCAAAATGTACCAATCTCAATGCCTCCATCATGGATTCAGTGTCGAATCACTCCTCAACACTTTCTACAGAGGCAACTTTCCCAAGATTCGAATGCTGTTGGGACACAGCAAGCAACGGGAACTTTCTGAACAAGGATGTCGATGATGGTTGGGAACTAGTTGAGAACTTAGCCCAAGCAGATGGCTAGTACAGCGAGGACTATGATCAGACTCCACGGGGTACAGCAGATCTATACATGGTCAGTAAGAAGGAACTCAAAGCTATACAAGACAAACTGGATAGGTTGCTCTCTGCGCAGAAGAAACAGGTGCATCATGTGAGTGAGGCAGAACAGGTTGAAGCGGAGAAAGATCAGATAGAGGAGGTCAGTTTTGTGCAGAACCAGGGAAACAGCTATTGCCCCTACAACAGTTACAAACCTAACCCCAACCTCTCCTACAGGAACACCAATGTGGCTAATCCCCAGGATCAGGTGTAATCCCCCAAAACAGCAAAACCAGCCTCCATCCAAACCCTTTATTCCCAACCACAGTACCATCAAATGCATCACCAACCACCCACTATACCACCTCGATATCAGAACCACAACCCACCCCAACCCCAACAAACACATGAAGTTATGGACATTTTGCAGCAAATCCTCAAAGGTCAGACAGCTACAAACATCAGAATTGACTAGGAAGTTTAATTGAGGTGCACACAAAGATAAATGCTTCTCACAGTGATCTACATTGCAAGTTTGAGACACTTAATGCTCAGCTCAAGTATGTCGAGAATCAGCATAGCTCCTCGTCTTCTGTGAAAACGACTAGACAGCTACCAAGAAAACCAGCTATTCAGAACCCTAAGGAGTACCACGCCAACGCCATTACACTCCGTAGTGGTCGTGAGTTACTGATTCGTGCTGAGAATGCAGACGCCACAGAGGACAGTGTCATTCAGGAGGGGGGAGGATGATTTGGTCGAAGAACAGCCAGAAATCAACACAAAACAGCCAAAAATCCAGAACACTCAAACCTGACACTCGATCACCACCTGGTCGAGTGTCGTCTCCCCGAACCACCAAAACCTAGTGACTTGCAGAAAGAACCAAAGCCGTTTGCTCCACCACCTTTCAAACCCCAGCTTCCTTTTCCGCAGAGATTCAAGAAGGATGTTGCATACAAGTACAAGGCTCTCTTTGAAAAAGCAGATGAGGGATGTGGAAGTGAAGATACCAATTCTGGATGCCTTCATGCTAATGCCCCCATACCAGAAATCTTTTGAAGGATGCAATCAAGGACAGAACACAAGAGGTTGAAGGGATGGTTGTGCTAACGCATGAGGTCAATGTTGTAATTCTTCAGAGGAAAGTCATACCAAAGAAGCTAGACGATCCAGGCACATTCACAATCCCATGCTCCTTAGGTCCTTTTGCCTATGCGATCTAGGAGCATCGATCAGCTTGATGCCACTGACAGTCGCCAAGCGCTTACGGTTTTACAAGTACATGACATGCAAGATATCTCTGGTTTTAGCTGATAGGTCGGTTAGGATTCCGCATGGCATTTTGGAAAATCTACCGGTTCAGGTTTGAGGAGTGGAAATCCCGACAGATTTCGTTGTTCTTGATATGGGAGAAGAGCCCAAAGACCCCTTGCTATTTGGTAGACCCTTCTTGGCCACTGCAGGAGCTGTGATTAATGTACCAAAAGCAGAATTTGGGGAAGGATTTCAAAATGACCTTCAACATCAGCGATGTGATGAGGAAACCGACTATCGAGGGTCAGCTGTTTGTAGTTCAGAAGATAGATGATCTTTCAGAGAATCTGTTTGAGGAATTGATGGAAGAAGATCATGTTGGTACTGCTCTGACAAAGGATGGTTGTAATGGATACGTACATAGGGAGACAGAGGTTTACAAGAGACTGTTGGACTCTTACAAGCCTCTAAAAGGGGAAAATCAGCTCGAGCTTGACACTCGACCACCACGTGGTCGAGTGTCGTGATTCGGCCAGAAACCACCTACACTCGACCACACCAAGGTCGAGTGTCCGTCTTCAGTAGATCCAGACGATTGGTCAGAGCTCAAATCACCAAAAGTGGATCTTAAACCACTACCCTCGGGGCACAGGTACGCATTTCTTGGAACCAACTCAACCTATCATGTGATTCTGAATGATGCATTAACTGAGGATGAGTTAGAAATGTTGTTTGCTGAATTGAAACAGTTTAGAAAGGCTCTACGATACTCATTGTCTGATATTAGAGGAATTTCTCCTGACCTGTGCACACATAGAATTCACCTTGAAAATGAATCCTACTCTAGCAGGGAACCTCAAAGGAGATTAAATCCAAATCTGAAAGAGGTTGTTAAGAAGGAAATTTTGAAATTGCTAGATGCTGACATTATTTACCCTATTTCGGATAGCAAATGGGTATCTCTTGTGCATTGTGTGCTCAAGAAGGTGGGAATAGCTGTTATTAGGAATGAGAATGATGATTTGATTTCTAGTAGGACTGCTATAGGACATAGGATGTGCATCGATTAAAGGAAATTGAACTCTGCATCTAGGAAACACCATTACCCCTTACCCTTCATTTATCAAATGCTAGAGAGGTTGGCTAATCATTCATATTACTGTTTCCTTGATGGATATAGTGGATTTTTCCAGATCATATACATCTAAATGATCAGGAAAAGATAACTTTTACCTGCCCTTATGGCACATTTGTATATAGAAGAATGTCATTTGGTCTCTGTAATGCACCTGCTACTTTTCAACGTTGCATGACTTCGATATTTTCATATCCGATTGAGGAGATGGTTGAGTAGTTTATGGACGATTTCTCTGTCCATGGCTCTTCTTTCTCCTCTTGTTTGTCGAATTTTTGTTGAGTTCTATCTAGGTGCATTGAAATAGACCTTGTGCTCAATTGGGAGAAGTGCCACTTCATGGTGAGAGAAGACATCGTTCTGGGTCATAAGATATCAGAAAAGGGTATTGAGGTCGACAAAGCCAAGATAGAAGTGATGGTTCAGTTGCAGCCCCCCAAAACAGTGAAGGACATTAGGAGTTTCTTGGGTCACGCAGGGTTTTACAGGCGTTTCATTAAGGATTTTTCTAAGACAGCTAGACCTCTGACTCGTCTCCTCTGTAAGGAAACCGAGTTCATATTTGATGAGGAATGTCTCAAGGCTTTTCTGGAACTCAAGGAGGCCTTAGTGACAACACATATTGTTCAAGCACCAGATTGGACTCTTTCTTTTGAGATAATGTGTGATGCTAGTGATTATGCTGTGGGAGCAGTTTTAGGACAGAATAAAGATAAGAAACTCAATGTGATCTACTATGCTAGTAGAACGCTGGATGAGGCTCAGGTGAAGTACGCCACAACGGAGAAAGAATTACTTGCAGTGGTGTTTGCATTTGAGAAATTCAGGTCCTATTTGGTGGGATCGAAGGTTGTTGTACACACAGATCATGCAGCTCTGAGGTACTTGATGAAAAAGAAGGATGCTAAGACAAAACTACTTAGGTGGATTTTGCTGCTGCAGGAGTTTGATATGGAGATAGTGGATAAGCCCGGGATAGAAAACGGTGTCGCAGATCACCTCTCTAGGAAGCAGGTGAAAGGATCCCTTCCGATAAATGACGATATGCCAGAAGAGCATCTGTTGAGCTTTTCAATCAGACACTCGACCATGACACTCGATCAAGCCTTGGTCGAGTGTCCGCTTTCTGATCAGAAAAGATGCCTTAGGTTCGGGATGCAACTTGCCGGGACTAGACTACCGTGGTATGCCGATCTGGTGAACTTTTTGGTGGTAGGAGAACTACCTAAGACTCTGCATTCTCATCAAAGGAAGAAATTTTTCAGAGATGTGAAGCAATACTTCTGGGATGAGTCGTATTTCTACAAGAAAGGATCTGATGGGCTGTTTAGAAGGTATGTATCAGAGGAAGAAGTTAATGGAATATTGAATCTCCCACAAACGATGCAAAGGTAGTACTGAAGCTTTTCAAACACATCATATTTCCCAGGTTTGGAGTGCCGAGAGCAGTGATCAGTGATGGAGGATCTCACTTCATCAATAGAGTCTTTGAAAGCTTGCTCAACAAGCATGGGGTTAAACACAAGGTGGCGACTCCTTATCATCCCCAAACCAGTAGGCAGGTTGAGGTATCCAAAAGGCAGATCAAGTATATTCTGATGAAAGTAGTTCGACTATCAAAACGGGATTGGGCCGCCAGATTGGATGATACTCGTTGGGCCTATAGGACTGCTTTTAAGACACCGATTGGGAGAAAACCTTTTCAGCTACTCTACGGAAAGTCCTGCCATTTGCCAGTAGAACTCGAATACAAGTCAATTTGGGCAACTAAACTTCTGAATTTTGATTTTAAGACTGCCCAAGAGAAAAGACAGATGGAAATGCATGAACTTGAGGAGATAAGACTTGAGGCATATGACAGCTCTAAGGCATACAAGGATCACACCAAAGCAGCTCATGACAAGAAGATTAAGTCTAAAATGATCACAGCTGGTGATCAAGTGTTTCTCTTTAATTCTAGGCTGAAGCTGTTTCCGGGTAAACTCCGATCCAAGTGGTCCGATCCGTTCAAGGTGGTGCAAGTGCAACCATATGGAGTAGTTACCTTAACCAACAACAAAGGAGAAGAATTCACAGTGAATGGTCACAGAGTTAAGCCGTACTTGGCTAACTGCACGATTCCCGAGGGAACTTCGGTTCTCCTCGATGAGCCACCTCATCTCTAATGAATATGAGGGAGTAAGCTCGAGACTATAAACGAGCACATTTAGAATGTTTCATTTCTTTCGAGATTCTTATAGTTTTTGCCTTTAATTACATTTATTTCATCTTACATGCACTTGGAATTTTTTTTGTACGTTTTGCAGGGAAGTGGGGCCGAAAATAGGACAGGTGGAGCCAGAACCGACATGATGGGACAACACACGACCACGTCTGGTCGAGTGTCCCACTCGAGTATCAGCTGCCAAGTGACAAACTGACACTCGACTAAGCATGCTCGAGTGTCAAGCTTGAGTATCCCACCACCTTGTCTATTCCGAGGCATGCGCACCTATAACTACCAAAAGTTGAAAAAGGGGAGACATTTACTGCAAAAAACAGGTCAAATATATCTTTAATGTCTTATCTTTTATATTTAATTCAAAAGATTTGATTTGATTCACATTCAAATTTGAAATTTGAAAAGGATTCCCTTATCTCTCCTCCTCTATATAAGGAGGAGGACCCTCTTCCTTCTCATTCACACAAAAACCCATTCTCTCACTAAGAACTCTCTCTAGATTTTCTCTCTTTTGCAGAAGCTTTCTTTAAGAATCGAGTGCAGGAGATCTCAAGAATTCAGTTCGATCAAACACTGCTCATTCCTCTGACCATTCGTGACACTCGACCTCTACTGCTCGAGTGTCTCTCTTCCTTCATTTTTCAGGTGAATCGATACTATGTCTGAACGGAAAACCAACCATGCTAGTCTGCTCCGACCCAAGGCCAAAAACAATACTCGTTCAAGAAAATAGCCTCAGCAAGGAGAATCCTCTAGGAGCAAACAAGACAAAAAGGAGCGAAGAACGTTAGTAATCCAATCAGAGAGTGAATACATGGATGAAGATGATCTAGAGCAGGGACGTGAGGAGGATGCAGAAGAAGACATGGAAGCTGATCTCCTGGATGAGACGCTCCAAGAAGCAGGGTATGGAGATCAAGAAGCTGGGGAAGCAAGGGAGATCATCCTGGCTGGAATGAGGGAGAAGAGATGAAGAAAAAGCATAACGCAGAAAGAGCCCCCAATGACCTGCGGAGAATGGATTTTGTAGGTACCCGCTACCCATGCAAGGAAGTATTGACTATGATGGGATTGACTAGGGATGTGGACGTGATGCTCCAGAACTGTGGACTGTCCACGTTTGTGTCTCATCCAGAACGTGCATACAAGGAAGAAACCATGCAGTTCCTAGCCACTGTCCAAATTGTTCTTTATGATGCAGACAATGCACGTCTTCAGGAGAGACAAGGTGGCGGGTACCTCATCTTCACAATTAGAGGCCAAGATTACCGTTATACTTTCAGAGCACTCCGAGAGTTGTTCCAGTTCCCAAGAGCGGAGTCTGAGAGTTACGGGCCAGATTTTGACATAACCGAACTGGATGATCTATGGCGCTCTATAGCCTCAACAAGGAGCAGATCTTCATCAGCTTGATCGAAGGCATCCCTGATTCGGAATCCTGCTTTGAGGTACTTTCGCATTATCCTTGCAAATACTTTCTTCTCACGCTTTACTACAGGTACTATCAATCTTGGGGAGATGAAAATGCTGGTGAATGCACTCAAGGACAATGTTGGGACAAGGAGTGATGGTTCCCCGATAATTGGAGATAGAAACGAAGCAGGTCTGACAATCCAGTTTGCTAACCAACTTTTCACATACCGCGATTGGCCTAGAGATAACAGAACTAGTGGACGTGATGGCAAGATCACCATCGGAGGACTCGTTACTTGCATTCTGGAAAGGTGTGGAGTGCCCATCAATGAAGCAGAATGGGTGGATCCTCGGTTCATGAACATCGACCATCTGCGGAGATGTATCCACGGCCGAGGCACAAGGTAAGCACGTCTACTCTTTTCATCACTTGCTTAGACCAAACGCTTTTCTGCTGTTGCCAAACAGAGAGTACACATCGATAAGGATGGGGAGGAACACTGACTTTAACCCACTGTTGGAAGCGTTATACGACCCCAACGGTCCTCCACCACCTTCATCCCCTACTAACAGTGACGAAGTGGACTCTGAAGCCTACTGTTTCGAAGAGTTCACCATGCCACCACGTCAGGGAGTCCCGATCAAAGAAGCACACAAGCATATCAGCTTGTTTCAAAAGATGAACAAATGGCTAATGAAAAGAGTCAAGAAGCTGACTGCTAGTGATGAGTCTAGAGGACGGGAGAATGAGGAGATGAGTAGAAGGGTAACTGCTTTGGAAAGAGGTGGAGGACAGTCACCAAGGACAGTTCATCCAAGGCGAGCCTCTGTATCCATGGATCGTGAGAGACAGCAGCAACCAACACCGGTTAGGCACTCCTTCCCAAACACCGCAGTATACTCGAATAGGCGGCCACTTGACTCAGGAGCACCAAGCTCGAGCAGGACACTCGAGCAACACCAAGTTGAGCATCAAACGGGACACTCGACCGGGACACTTGACCATGGTGAGCTCGAGCGTCGCCAGGATGACGACGGATACATGGCTGCAATGCGGGACAAGATTGCCGACTACTGGAACCTCTGAGATGTACAAATTCCTTCCTTTCATTGTATATACCATCGCATATTTTATCTTGACTTTCTGGTCTAGGATCCTCTTTCGGGCTTTTATACACACAAGAGACTGTGTGATTTAAGTTTGGGGGAGGGTTCTAGAGGATATTTGACTTTGTTTTATGTGATTCTTAGTTTTGATGTTCCTCATTTCATCATCTGCATTTCATCTAAGGCATAGAAAAACCAAAAATATTTTTTAGTTTAGCATATTTTTTCGTTTGCATATCATTTAAGGCATAGAAAACCCATAATAATTTGAAAAAACCATGAAAAAGCATCAGTCAACAGTGTGTTCATGTAATTGCATCGCATTCATATAGGATCGAGTCTAGAGTTTGGGGAATCATTTTGCTAATGATAGACAGACTTGCTAGGTTGATTGGCTGGTAACCATAGTGAACTCTTGGACGTGCGTTATTTCCTCTTGAACACTGATTAGTAGATCGTTGACCTTAGAAACCGGTGCTTATGTTGTGTCTCAAAAAGGACCAGAGTTTGTTGCCTCATAATCGAATTTAAATTTTACCAAATTAGGGGCTTGAGGTACATTGCATAAGATCCTTCCTTAGGATCAGCTAGCTAAGTAGAAAGAAAAGCATAAGATAAATATAGAATCATCCTTCTTACAACTCAGCTCAAATAACATGGTCTAAGATGAACGGGGACTGTGCGTAAACCCGTACCTTCTTGTGTTCATCGGTGAAACCATTCTGATGTTGCCTAAGATGAACTGGGACTGTGCGTAAACCCGTACTTTTTCGTGTCTCATTGATAAAGCTAATACATTGATGCCTAAGGTGAACTGGGACTGTGCGCAAACCCGTACTTTTTCGTGTATCATTGATAAAGCTGGAGCAAATAAGTATGAATTTGAGCAAATGTAGGAGTTGAAAATAAGAAGTGATCTAAATGTTGAATTAATGGTGTCTAGCTGAATTGGAGGAAGTTGAATCCTATGGTCTTTGATCGATAGCCCCTCTCGCGGTCTGCACTTATAGAAATAGGTTTCGAATCTGAGCTTCTTAGAGTCCAGCTAAGTAATAGGGAGTACTCGGTTATTATGATAAGCCTTGATGTAAGTAGATTGTGGTTTTTACAATGGAATGGGAGTTCACTGGTGGATTACGACTTTCAGCTTGATGAGTTGTTTGTTTGACGTAGGATGTTCCCATTGTCACCAACATCTCTCTCTTCTTAGCTCTATGCATTTGCTTGAGAGCAAGCAAAGAATAAGTTTGGGGGAGTTCATGTGTCTGCATTTTAGCATGTTTTAGAGGCATTATTTAGCATGTTTTGCATTCATACTTAGAGTATTATCATTGCTTTAGGTCCTTTTAGGCTTTATTTGCATATCTAGTATTGGGCATTGCATACATTGCATAAAAGGGGATTTCAGGTACTTTTGGAGCTTATTATGAAGTATTTTGGACTACAAGAAGATCTATGAGAGATTCGATTGGCCTAAAGTTGAAGTTTAGGATGTGATCTAGAAGATTTGGCATGTCTCCATGACACTCGAGCATGATACTCAAGCATCACTGGTCGAGTGGAATTTCGGACCTGAGCATTGACTTTTGGTCAAAGTTTACTTTTTTAGTTTTTTTGGAAAAAAAGGCCTATAAATATCCCCCTTTTGAAATCAAGCAAACCCTAGAACGTTTTAGCCTCTTTTCTTTAAGCAAAAAAGATTTTTCTCCTTTTTCCTTTGTAATTTCCTTTTCTTTGAATCTTAGATCCTTGTTGATCCTTGGAGAATTTGATTTTCTGCTTTCAATCATTGTTATTCATCTCTGTTTGATCTCTGATTATGTTAATGGTTTACAATTCTGAGTTTATGTTCTTCATCATGAGTATTGAGTAGATCAATTAGGGTTCTTGAGGAGATGGTGAGATTAGGGTAGATTTAGGGAATTCTAGACTTGTTTAGGGTTGAATAGGCTTAGATCTCTTCAGTCTAAGTGTGTCTTAGTCTTCTATTCTTTAGTCTTAATGCGTGAGCATCTTCTGCTCAAAATCTAATAATCAAAACCGAGATCTTCCAATTCTTCAACTCATCAATATTAATGAAAAAGATAAAGAGAATAGATTAAGAAAAAAAAATCTAGATAGATGGTTTGTTCTTGAATATCCACATAAAAAAACAAGAGTTCTCATAGGCACTCTCTCTCCAAATTCAACTCTACCTAAGGAGGTTGAGTTTCAACATGATTCCAAAGCAGCTTAGATTACAAAAATGTAGAAATTAATATAAAATATGTTGTTTATGCCCTTAAATAGGAGGATGTACTAAATTTAAGATGAGCTGGGTTAATCTGGACAAAACTAGGTCGGATCTAAGTGAATGAAAGGAAAAAACATGTACTAGAACGTGTCACGGCCGTTCTGAGTTTTGTATTATCCAAAACCCCATTCTGTTTAGGCTGAAACTGTTTTGGACCATTAATACTTGTCTGTGTTGCGGCCGTTCTGGGTTATGGATCAACCGCAAGTGATCTGTCGAGGCTGGGACTGAGTGAAATCGATATATTTTTCTAACCGCTTGTCAAAATGCCTTAAAAACCACGGCCAAGTGAAATATAACTCTTATATCTAGTGTGTGTCAATATATAATTCAATTCCATCCTCGTGAAGACCTTCATTTGTCAACAATATTGAGCATGAAGTCTCAACATACCTATCATGAGTAAATTCATGGTATCTCTTTGACCGATAGTTCAAATGCCTTCACACCACAGCCAAACGAAATATAACTCTTATAACTATCTTGTGTCAAGATTTCACTTAATTCCATTTGGTGGAAGGTTTCCAATCGATCAAGTCAATAAAATCAACTTTCCTTATTTGTTTGATGAATTAATTCTAACATTCATTACTTTGTTCCACATTCATCTACAATTTTTCATTCCTCCAAAGTGGCTCCAAATCGCCTACAAAAGACTCAAAGAAAGAAAAAATGTGCACATCTCTATTCTATGATTCTAAAATGCAAAATGAGTGAAACCAATACTAGAATGAATGAATGCACTTCCTATATGATGACAATAACACCGAAACATGCATGAAAAACTAGCTAAATATGGTACATATCAACCAACACCCTACAAAATCACTAGAATCAGCAAAGTTTATTTTATTCTTTAAAAAATTTTATCGCTGAAGAGAAGGAAATAAAATGGAAGTGGAGAAGGTGGAAAAATTTAAAACTCTGAAGAGAATATTAAGAAACAATTTTGTTCAAAAGCTTTTTTGTCAACATTGGGCCACAACTAGCCAGCCCATTAGCCAAATTCTTACATAATGTAGGTAGTAGGATTCGATCTCTGGGTGTGAGGTAGTGTTTGTCTTTAGTTGACTTACCACTTGCCACTAGACCAAAAATTTAGTAACGTTATATGTTTTTTTTAAACAAAATTATTTGGAAGAGAATTAAAGGAGCATGTTTGAGACTTATGCCACATATTAGAAGGAGAAAATTTTAGATTTGAAACTTTTACTTGTGAATTATTATTAAAGAGTTATACAATATCTTATACAAATGTATAAAGAAAAAAAAAATCAAATAATTTACATCTTGCGGGTGGACATTGAGAAGTTGTTTAATTGCACCGGAGTTCTCAACTGTTTTTTCCTCCATACCGGAAAAGCATCACACTCGTGGTTTTGGATATATTCTCTTTTTCTCTTTTATATTGTTTGTGGTAAAATAAGATGTATCCGTATATTGAGGTCTATTATGGTACTAGGTTTAGCTCCTCCATTTTGGTTCTGGTTAAATAGAGAAGGGGAGTATTTAGAATAGGCTTCTCGAAGAAAGGAATCGGTTTTTCTTGCGTCAAGTCAGCTTTTGGTGTAGTGTGTGTCTTGCTAGTTATCTTCAAGGCTCGGTAGCTTGTTAGCTTCGCAGCTCATTCACGATAGGTCCTCTCTCCAATATCGATCTAGCGCGTTTCTCTCTCGAGGTTGTAAATAACAGTGAAGAGGTTTGTGTTCGCTCCTTGTCTCTACGATTAAGATTTTATCAATCTAATTATTTGAGTGCATATAAATAAAAGATATAGAAAAGTAAAATAAGTTGCATATGAGTGGTAAAGGATAAAGTGAGTCTATATCCTCTCTTATTTCTTTTATTTTGATCTGCAACAGACTAATTAATATTAAATTTTATTTTGAACTGAAAATTTAAATCCAGATTGGCCCAACTTCATAAAATATGTATTCAATCTGCAAACAATTCAAAGCCTTAATTGTGTTTTCAATAAATATGAATTTATTGTATTACTTGAGTATATGAGGATATATCAACCATAAGTCAACTTGATCCCAAAACTCAAATGACATGTCTTGAGTCAAAGGATGTCCTAAAGAAAGACCAGACTCGACCACACAACTCGACCTGCAATGGGACGAGTTGCCTATCAAATTTCTTTTGTGTTTGACTTTTTAATTCTCTTTGACTCTTTATGGTTTTGCGAAAATGATATAAATACCCCCCTTATGTCATCAAAAACCCTATCCATATTTGTATTCCTCTTTTGGATAAAACTAAGAAAGCATATCTTCTATCCTTTGTGTATTTTTCAGATCTGAAGGTACTTTGCATTAAGATCTTTTTGATTAATGCATTTCCATCTATATCTTGATCATCTTTCTTTTCCTTCAACATTTAATTATGCTTTCATCTTTATTTTCCAAATTTATGCATTTCATCATGATTAGTGAGTAGGTTCATTAGGGCTCTTGTGGAAATGGGTTAAATTAGTGTAGATCTAAGGGTTTCCAAACTTGCTTAGTGTATTTATCATATAAATCTCTTCAAATTAGATGTTCTTAATGATTATTTCAAATTAACTACTTAAAATATGTTCTTAGGCTTCCAAACATCTTCCAAGTGCTTGTGAAAATGCTTGACTGAGTCTATTCTGAGATTTGCTTGACTAGCTAAATGAACTTGATTGTTATGTTGCTTATTGGCTAGAATAGGTTGTTTGCTCATGTTGGTTTGATTGTGGAATTGCCAATGGAAATTGGGTCAGATCCTATTCTAGCTAAGTTCATTGTTCATGATAATAACTTTGATTTCTTTGAATTGATTGCCTTGAGGTCAGCTAATTAGGTTGTAAGCAAGTTGTTGGAACCCTTAATGAAGAATTATTCATTGATCTCACTTCTCAAGAACCTCTCTTCTTAATCGCATATTAGCTTTGTTTTTTGCTCTATTTTTAGTCCATTTCTCTATTTTATTATTGTTCTAGTTTGTTTTGCTTTGTGTTTGCTCTTTATTTTGCGACAAATCCTTGATTTATGGACTTGAATTGGAAGTAGTTTACCGCATCCTAATTCTTTGCATCTCACTCTCTGGTTCAATTACTCTATATATTGTAGGGATTTGATAACTAAAGGTGTAAAAATCTTGTTATCATGAATTGAGATTAAAAAAAAAAAAGCAGATCATGCACATTATATAGATCATGCTGAACATACAAAACAAAAACCAAAATTAAATATTTTTATTTTCCCGTAAAACATTTTTTTGTCATCCAAAGTTTAATATGTTTTTATCTTTGTTACTACACCAATGTCATATTTTTCTTCATGAAAAAACAAGATATAATTTTTCTATAGGATTTAAAACAAATAAAAACTTTACAATTTTTTTAAGAAAAATTATTGCTTAAATATTTATCAAAAAAACTTATTACTTAACTCAAAACATGGCAAGAAGGAAAAGAGAAAATATATAGTGTGGAAATAATAATATGGATTACTGGAACTGATATATATATATATATAATATGCAGATAGGGTGAAATCACAAATGAGTGGATGTCTCTTTTTTGTTTTCTTTTTTCATATCTACAAGTTAATCATTAAATATATTTTATTATTTTATATATTGGATTATTAATGTGTGAATGAAGATATTAAATACAGATGGAACCAACTACAGAAAATCTGCATTTTTATGCAAATAACTAAAATCCTATTTATGACCAAGCGCAATCTCCTAATAGTATTGTATTTATTCATTCCCTGCAACAAAGAAACTTCCATAAACATACTCAAAACATAATTGTGTAGATCCAAACTGAGGTTTTGAATTGTGAATGCAAAAAAAAAAAATATAGATCATGAAGATCGTATGTAAATTATGCAGATCATGCTGAACATACAAACTCAAAGTTAAAATTAAATAATTTGATTTTTCGTGGATTTATCAAAAATAAAATATGCTTAAATAACTTCTTTAATCTCTATATAGTTGTCTATCTAGGGTGAAAAATCTACATAGGTGACACCCACATGCTCTTTGATATGATTTCCCCAAGATTGCACAGAGAAGCTTGTTTTGATGCGAGATAAACAGAGAGATTTTGGAATGATCTTTTGTTTGAGAGTTAGAAACAATTAAGACACTGGCAGAGCAACAAAACCTTGCATACGAGAGATAGAAATTGATAAAAAAACGAGTTTGATTTGATAAAAAGGGTTTTTGTTTGTGATACAAATCCATGATGTGTTACAATGAGAAAACTCACAAGTTTAAACTGAAAACAAAAAAGATTTAGTCAAAAAGACTACTTTCGAAAATGAAAACAAAGACGGAACTTTAAGTTTGAATCATTGTTGGACTACTCCCACATCAATTCCAAAGTATTCTTTGGTCGACATTCACTTGTTGGACTTGAGAAAGATCACTAAATGGTTCAGTTACAATTTTAATCATTTGCCTCCTTAAAAAACTTTCTAAAAAAACTCATTGAGACAAAATTTGGATAAGGAAAAAAGAATACAACATAATTCATACACCCATTAAGTGATTTCCATAATTTTTATCTTCATGGTTTGATATGTCTTTCAGTCATGTTGGTTTTGGGTTTGCTTGAACATCAAACCAATGCCTTCTTTAGTATCCTTTATGAATTCGATTGTCATTAAGTTTTTCTTCGGTCTGATCCTTGGTTTCATGCTCTAGTTCAAACTCGTCTTCCTCGATGTTGATCATGATCATATTACTTTTTTTTGCAATGCTCTTGATTTATGAGTTTTTTTGCTAAGGTAATTGATCAAGGATTTGTGAGTCAAGGAACAAAACTGCTTCTCTAATAGCCCTGTTGAATAGGATGGTAAAAGAACTAGCAATTGATTTAAAATCCCAATAGCCTTTGGAAGCTAACACACAATTATTGTAATTAAAAAAATTATAAATAAAATCTAAAAAGAACTTTAAACTACTAATTAATAATATTTTTGATATATTTGATAAAATTTATATAATTTAAATTACGCATATGGTGATGAGAACTGAGAAGTAACTATTTTTGTGTTAAAATAATTTAAGCATAAAGAAAATGATTATTTTGTTAAAATAAATTTAACCAAACTCAGCACACATATATGTGTATACACAAACACATGTTTGACTTATCATAATTATTTGCGTTTCAAAATATTAATAATTAAAAAAATATCTTAAGAACTATTTGTATCTAGATTAGTTCATAAAAGAAAAGAAAAAATATTTAGAAAATAGTGCGTGTCCTTTTTGGGGTCTAACATTGGAGCACAACTGGCCGATGCAGTAGTCAAATTCCTATATTATGTATGACTCGATCCGTGATTAAGCAAATGTGTCTTCCTTTAATAGGTTTACCATCTACCATTAAAATAAAGGCCATATGTAAGTGAGTGTCCTTTCATTTGTAAATTTTTTTCTTTTTCTGATATGCTTTGCACATCAAATAATATTTTATTGTCTTTTTCCTCCTCAAAATAAAGTGTCTGAATGGGAATTAAAATTGCAGATGAGCCCATTTGCATTTAATCTACAGATGGGGTGCTTCAAACCTAAGTTAAATTTTTCAATCTCTACCTCTTAAACCGTTCATTCCTGAGTTTTAAATACATAATTGTGTTTAGATCCAATAACTAAGGTTTTTTCAATGATATCGTGTAAAGCTTACTCAATAACCAAATGGAATATAAACCCTAGTGTTATAAATTTATGTAAACAAAAAAACTGAATCCTAACACAAATCCAAAGTAAATCAATAACCAAATAAAAGATAACCCCTAGCATTTTATATTTTTTCTTTATCTCTATCTTGTGCAATCCATTTATTGATAGTTTGTCAATCTATAGGTGTTTTAAATTTTAATGATAAAATTGATCGATCTTCTATTTCTAGAATTTAGGATAATTTATGCGCTAAAATATTTGAAAAATTGCCATTTTTAGGAATAAAAATTGGTGTATCAAAACTACTTGTGAATAAATCAGAATTGAAAGTAATGTATGTTTGCTATATCATGATTCTGATCTAAAATTTAAGATTATGTGATTATAATACGGAAGATTTATTAAGATATTTCAACAACACAAAATTGGGATTATCTTCTATATAATAAAAGTATAAGATTATTTAGAATTTTCCTTAAGATATTGAATATATCACATTGGGTGGCATTGTATTTTACAATATTAGTGAGGATATTTTGGAGAAATTATCATAATATTTTCTGTAAACAACATAAATATCTTCATTTAATATTGTAATAATTGTCAAATTATATTGAAAGATACATGTATGGTAATTACTGGGATAATTTACAAATTTTTTTTATTAATAATCATATTTAATTAAGCAAAATTTATTATGAAAAATTAATGTGATATTAAATCTATATGATTTTTATAATATGGTAACTAACCTATATTTAATATAGAACTATGATTGTGTTTTATTAGTTTGAATCAGATTTGAATTTGTATTAATTACTACAATCAATCTTCAATTAATTAAAATATAGCATTACTTAGAATTACTCTTAAAATATTGAATATATTATATTGAATGGTATCGTATTTTACAATATAAGTGAGGGTATTTTGGGAAAATTATCATAATAATTTCCATTAAAAAAAATTTCATTTAATAACATATTAATTTTTGAATTTAATTGAAATATACGTGTATGATAACTAATGGATTATTTGCGGAAATTTTGTTATACATAGTCATATTTGATTACCCAAAATTTATTACGAAAAGTTAATGCGATATTAAATATATGATTTTTATGATATGGAAATCCATCTACATTTAATATAGTATTATAATTGTGATATTTTGTTAGGATTAGATTTGAATTTGTATTGATTATTGTAATCAACATTTAATTATCGTAATAAATACCTTAATTAACGAAATCTTGATATATGGTAAACATATGCTATCAAAGCAAGCAAAAAATCGAACGAAATCATATGTTATTATATAGAAAGGAAAGTAATTATGAATGAATCAATCCAATAATTATCGTTTGATTTGGTAATCAATCAATATGTTATTTATGTTAAATTTATGTTTTGATTGATTGCAATTGCAAAAAAGCAAACTTTATCTTATGTTTTTATGAACAAATTACCAATTATTTGTAGATTTAATTAATGAAGAAAGTAACAAAGGACCAATTAACAACACAATCATTACTAATCCTCTATATAAGTTAGATTTATGTGGTGAAGTCCGACATCAATTCAACCAAAAACAATAAAGTCACATTTATACAGTACTTTTGATAAAAGCAATACAAATGGTTCTCAATTCTATTTATGTACTTAAACCAGTGGGTCTCAATGGAAGATTAAAGTTAAGATTATCCAACTCTGGAAAGCATTTACTAAAGAGTATAGCCAGACAATTAAAATAGTTTTGGTTGATGATCAAGTAAATTGTTATTTTATTATTCATTTTATTTAATTCAATAATTTATTTGAAATTTAAATATAAGAATATTTTTTATTTTTAGGGTTCCAAAATACATGGTTAAGACATATGTGCTTGGAAAATTTAGTCATATATCGAAAGAGAGAAATAATAAGATAATTCATAATTTTCAAGTGTGTCCAACAACTGGTTCTTATAAAGTCTCATTTGTATACACTATTCTGTCAGGAAAAATGATCATTTGCTAAATGATTTATTTGGTATGGAGTTTGTGGATTACAATAAATTACTTGACGAAAGTTTTGATGATATTTACTTGATTGGTGAGTTTATTTATGAGTTTGTTTTTATATTTATGAATTCATGATTAATAACAAAGTTTAAGAGTAATTGGATTTTTATTTGTCTATGTAATAACATAAGAAACAATACCATTCTTTAATAACCGATTTTTTACTAGTGACCTTATTCCTACATATGTTATCGGGATATTGTTTCATGTTGATCCTATGTCACTCACATTAATGGCAAAAAAAAACACACAAATCAACTTTGAGCTTTGTATTGCTAAGTATGTTTTAAATCTAATTTTGAGTCGTTTTTATTTATATATATATATATATATATATCTATTAAATTTTATAAATAAATTAAGCACGGTAATACTAGAATTCCGTGTGTGCTTTGGGGGAAATTTGCTGAAACTTTGCATGACAAGATTTCATCAGTGTCTTTCTGGAGGATTCAGATTACTTTAATCTTTACTATCTTTTTGGTGGATTCCTTTGGAAGTGGATAAGAGTTATTACCCTTGGTTGATGCGGTTTCTTTGGAAAACCAGGAACGATAAGATGTTTTTTGATATTAAAAGGGATCTTAGGGACATTGTTAATCACGCAGAACATAAAGCCGCTGTGTGGCACAATGTGAATCCTCAGGCTTAACTACTTCTTTGGATGATTTAGGCAGGGAGTGTGCATGTCTTTGCAGTGGAGAAGGAATTGTTACACAAAATTTTGTTTATTGCTATGCTTTCATTGGGTATAAATGCTTCATCCATGGATATTGGAAGGATATATATTATACGCATAAAAACACAAATACTAAATTAAAACATTTTATAAATTTCCAATTCAAAAACATATACAATGTTAAAAATCTAAAAAATATATAATTAGATTACAAAAAGGTTTAATCGGGTAATTATCTAGTCATTGGATAAATATAGAGTTACAAATTTGATATAAAATAAGTTAATTACAAAATTTGGATACAAGTATATTATAAATCTTTAGAGGTAGGTTATCTTCGTTATAACCACTTCCGGTTATAAATTAAATGGATTAATGACCATATTCAACTATTAAATAATACATAAATGATGTAAAATGTGACATACCACTTGATTTAGGGGAATAAATGTAAAGAAAAGAAGAGGGACACATAACATCAGTATCTTCATTATGTGGCCCAAACCATGGCCTAAATCTCGGGGCATCACTGGCTATATGCAAAGGCCTGCCTGACCATTTTTAATGTAATTTATATACATGTCGTTGTTGTAAGTAAAATAGTTGAAGGGGGACCAACACACACAAGATTATTATTTTCTTGAAGAAAACTTACATATTGAAGTGAACATTTAAATACTTACCAAACACACTATCTCTATTTTTAGAAGAAGAAAAAAAGTAGATTAATTAAACTTAAAAGTAAGATAGAAATGATAGTACAAGTGGCATTTTAGCGCACTTGCACATCGAGTTCTCCATTTATATTTGTAAAAATTTGGCTAATGGATCAGTCATTTGTGGTCCAATGTTCGAAAAAAAAATGATAGTCAATAAAGTCTGATTTTGAATTTACGGCCCACGTCGTGAAAATTATATAAATAGTCCATAATTGTGTTTGAAAATGACACATGTGATTGTCATCATTCACGTCCAAGTACAATCATATAAATGTAGTTAATTATCTCATGTTGCACGCTAATATTATCTTAAGTGTTCTCCGCCATAAAACACTGATCGGCACACATATATTATATAATATAATATGACATGTTCAAATCTAAAAGATACGATTTCGGAGTTCTTACAATAAAGAATTTCGAGATGAGACTATTGATTATTGTTAATATTTCATTTAGTTAAACCAATTAATAGTTCAATGTTACCATCGTGTTAGTACGTAGATCATGTTATAGATATTTTCCAATATATCAAAATAGTTTTCTTTTTGTCTTTTTTATTTTTTCTTCTTGTCTAGTTGTCTATAAAAAATAGTTCAAGATCAACTGTAAGTATAAATAATTTTTTGGTCTAAACTATATTAAAGTTCGATGAAATACGTCATTCGAATATATAACCCAATACAAAATAAAATTTCTGTGGAAGCTATACTTTTTTAAAAAATAGCTAAAATATAAAACCCAGAAAAAACAAGGTTAGAGACTTTAAATAATTAAACTCGATAATTTATAATTCAAATTCAAAGATCAAATTACCAGAAGCTATGCGAATTCTATCTGATAGAGAAAATTAGGGATGTTCAATTTGGTAAAATTGAACCAAACCAAACCGATCCAAACTAAAAAAAAATATGATTTAGTTTTTGGTTATATAATACAAACCATATAGATATAATATTATCAAAATCGTAGGATACGAATATAGTTTGGTAATAAACCAGCAAAATTCTATCAAACCAAATAAAACCGTTTATTTATAATATTATAAGTAGTATATATATATTGGTTATAGTATAATAATATACATGTAAAATATCCAGGATATATAACTATATGCAATGATCAAGTTCTAATATAATAATATAGTAAAATAATTAAACGTGTAATATGGTATTAATTTACTAAGTTTAAAACTATTAGTTTAGTAATTATTTATTACTTATAATATTTTATTTTGTGTCTACCAAATTTCTTTCATAAAAATTTTACAAATAATATTTATATGATAATTAGTATTATTAATTCTTATGTCATACTTTACAAAAATTAATTCTTGTATTTAATGTTATAATGTATTTTTATTTATAATTTATAAATATGGTTAATAAATTATAAAGTATGAAATAATACAAAAACCGATAAAATTTAGTTTAATTAAATAAATTTATAGTTTTTGACCATATTCAAAAACTCATTTGCGTAGCCGATTAATCTTTTGTATAGGCGCTAAGTGGTGATCAACCAAGTCGATTAATATCTATAGATTGGTTTAAATCGTCTATTTAATTAATCCCCACCTAATCCGATTTATATCCAAATATTTCTGTCAAATATAATTAATATTATATTTTAAAAAATTATTAAATTTTCTAATAAAAAAATAATCATAGATATCAAATTGTATATAAGTTAAATATTATTTTGATGTTAATTATAAGGGACAAACTACATATAATGTTCTCTTATAATGTCAAACTACCAATACATAAATTATATAAAGTTATTTAACCATTACACTAATTTAACATTATTTTATTGAGTTAAAAATATATAATTTATAAGACTAAACATATGTAAATATCTTTGAAGTAATCTTCGAGTAGTCTTTGATTTATATTCACTTTCTTAAAAACTCGCTAGGCAGTATACAAACGAACGTGTAGCGCCTAACAAAATTTTGAACAGATATTTTAAAACCGGTTAAACCGAAAGACGAAACTATCTAAACCAAACCATTATATATATAATTTAAATATGGTAGATATCTTTTATAAACTGAAAAACATATAAACTAAACCGAAATTGAATCTAAATTTGGATTTGGCACTTTGAAAATACCTACTGGCGATGAATAAGTGTATTTAACCAAGCGAGATTAAATTGTACGTAACTAGGAACGTGGAAGAAAATATATAAAAATAAAAGCCACGTGAATTTCTATTATTAAAATAAAATGCCACGTTGAGTGAATTACTTGTGCTTTATTTATGTTGTTAGATTTTCTACAAGCTTCAACAGTTATTTTGATCGTTCTGGTAACAATCTTCCGCCATGGGAACGAAGAATTTAGCTCTGGGTTTCTTTCTGTGTCTTATTCTCTCAAGCTTCTATGAAGTTTCTTCCCAGGTAATGCACAAACGAGTTTTACTTTGACCACATATATTTCATATGATCGATTTATATATAAACGCATTTGACTTTTGGTTTTAGGACGAAGGAACTGGAGGTCTGAGTTTAGATCTAATTGACCGTGATTATCAAGGTAGGTCTTATTGTCTATATAGAATCTTAGATGAATACAAATCTCTTGAAGTAACAAGTAAATGATTTTGGTTGCAGCCAATGTCAATTCTCTCCAAGGCAATGAAGCAACAAATCAACGTAAGACCTCTCTCTGTCTCTTTCTCTCGTGTTTCTTTTCTTCTTCTGCAATTTGTTTTTTTGATATAGTCTCTGTGTTGTGTATGGAATCAGCGGATACTAGTGGTCAAAAGAACAATACAGTGGCTGATAACAACACTATATCTCTGTCTCTATCTGAAGAAACAACCGAAACTCTTAAGGATTCTGTTGATACATCAGCTAAGGTTAAATAATGTTTTACGAATTAGTTTTTCTCTTTTGAATTTTGGACTTTATAGTTTTAGAATGACTATAATTTAAAGATTACTGCAGACTACTGTACCCTTAATTAATAACACGCTTCTTTGGATCTGTAGTTAGGAGCTGTTACTGATGAAGTCGATAAACGTTCGAGTATGTTGGACCATATCGAACTTGAATTCGAAGGTAAATCAATATCTTTCCTCTGTTTAACTTAAGTGTCATAAATGATGATTATGTTTTTGGATGAAGCTTAGATCAATATTGGTTTTCTTTTGTGCTGTTTGATTACAGCACATCTCAATGAACTTAAGCAGTCAGGATCTGATGGTACTAACAAAGTTAATGAATCTAAGGATGATGAAGAAGGTTAAACAAAGAAAACTCTTCCTATTACTTCAATTGTATCCTTTCTACTAAGACATTGTTCTTATGCTGTCTTGTTGGTTTCAGCGGCTAGGAGGCACAAAATGTTAGAAGCCATTGAACGCGAGTTTGAAGGTACCTTACTATAACAATGTCTTGCTTTAAGTTAAGTTTTTGAAACTACTGTCTGTTGTTGATAGATTCTTACATACAAAGAGTTACTTGCAGCTGCTGCAGCTGGATTTGAACAGCTCAAGAGTGAAAACTCCACTCAAGGGGAAGATGATGAACAATGTAACAAACCACTCTTCCTTCAGTACTTTCTATGATCATACTTGGTTCTTCCTCTATATTCTAAGCTCGATTTTTATGTTGTTTTCTTACAGCTGCTAAGAGACAAAGCATGCTGGATGAGATTGAACGCGATTTTGAAGGTATCTGTCCCTACATATCATATATCTTTTTTATTAAGTTCTTGAACCCGCAAAATGTTAATTAACGATTGGTTTGTGGCTTCTGTTTCTCGCAGCTGCTACAAAAAATCTTGAACTACTAAAAGCTGATGACTTAACCGGAATCAACGATGAAGAACATGGTAAAAGGCCTTCGTATTTGTGTTTCGAAGCCTTTTCTTTATTTAGAGTATTCTTGAACCAGATTTTATTCTCTTGTTATAGCTGCAAAGAGACAAAAGATGTTGGAAGAGATCGAAAGAGAATTTGAAGGTATTTTGAAACGTATTACTAATAGCTGTCTTGATTAGATATGTTCTGTGCAAAATCATCTGAGGCTCTGGTTTTTTCCTCTGTTTGCAGAAGCTACAAAAGGTCTTGAAGAATTAAGGCAATCCACTTCAAGCACAGATGATGAATCTCACTGTAATATGTTGTATCCCTCAACTTTCGTAATTTTAAAATTCCAACCACGATATTCTGAACTTATATTTTATGTCTTGTTATAGCTGAAAAGAGACAACATATGTTAGATGCAATTGAACGTGAGTTTGAAGGTAATTTTTCACACATACTCAATATCTGTCTTAATTGATTTCACAAACTTTGTTCTGAGAATTCTTATATTTAAAATGATGTTTCATCTACTTGCAGCTGCCACAAGTGGTCTTCAACAGCTAAAGATCAATGCTCACACTGTCAAAGCTGATGATGAAGATGAAAAAGGTATGAAATTGTGATAGCTACTTTGATACTTTTTGTCCCTCACTTAATTTTCTGAAATATATCAATGTTATACCTAATTTACAGCTGCCAAGAGACAGAGTATGCTAGATGCAATTGAACGCGAGTTTGAAGGTAAACTAACTTATCAATCACCATATGCAGAAACAATCTTAAACTCTTTATTGGTTCAAGAAGTTCTAAGAGGTTTTGTTTCTTCTCTTGCAGCCGTTGCCAATAGTTTTGATAAACTTGAAGAAGTCACAGATAATGAAGACGATAAAGAACAATGTAAAATAATCTTCCCATTCAACATCATTTAAGTTCCTGTACTTATTTGCAGTGTTAGTCTTACACAGGTCTTTATGTCTTTGTTAACAGCTGCAAAGCGACAAAGTATGTTGGATGAGATTGAACGTGAATTTGAAGGTACTTTTGATGTATTATTAATCGATTTTAGTTAGTTCCTACCGTTCCCAAATCGAATCATAATACATTTCCTCTGTTATATTAAACCACTTTGCAGCTGCAGCAAGTGCACTTAAGAACATAAAGGTTGAAGATTTCCGTGAAGGAGATGACAGTGAACAATGTAATAATCTTATCCTTTCCTAACTTCTCTTGGCTCTTGGCTTCTTCTATAGTATTCTGAAGAATAGTTTTAATTGTTTTTACAGATGCAAAGAGAAATAGCATGCTTGAAGCTATTGAACGCGAGTTTGAAGGTTACTTTCACATAATATTTTGAAATTCTTAGCTTAATCTGAATCAAAATACAGGTCAAGTAGATAAACTTCTGTTTTATGTTTTGACTTGCAGCTGCTTCGAAGGGTCTTGAAGAGCTAAAGGCTAATGATTCAGCCGACGGCAAGAGCGATGAGGAACACGGTAAAAAAATTCTTCCCTGTATACTTTTTTGGTTCCATTAGTTGTTCTAATGTATCGTGAATCAAGCTTGTTTCCATGTTTTGTTACAGTTGCAAGGAGAAAAAGTATGCTTGAAGCTATTGAACACGAGTTTGAAGGTAGTTTAATATAATCCTCTCTTTGAGATTAAAGAAACCTTGAACCATTCTTGGTGCAGTAAATCTTGTTAATCAGATGAATCAAAATAGTTCATGATGGGTTTCTTCTTTCCTTATTCAGCCGCGACAAGAGGACTTGTAGAGATAAAGAAAGAATCAGAACAAGGTAAGTAATGTGATCCCTTTGTTCCTTTCAAAGCCTTTTGAGACAAGTTTTAAGACTTTGTTTTTCTTTGTTAATTACAGCTGAAGCAAAGAGACACCATATGTTGGAAGCAATCGAACGCGAATTTGAAGGTTATCCCAATAACCAAACCCAGAAGTTCATGAAAACAAGACAGTTTTATTATAATCTGACAGTTTGGTTTGGTCTTATTGTTCATTTCTAACTTGTAGCTGCTACAAATGCAAAGGCTAGTGGAGACTACTGTGAGAAACTCTTTCAGTCCTTTTATTTATGTCAATTTCTATCTTTGATATAGATCTTACTTACTTGTGAATTTGTCACAACAGCTGCAAAGACTACATCAACCGTAACTGCAGTGCAGAAAACTTCTGGGGGAAACAAAGGTAATCAATCTTCATATTCTCAGAAACATCTTTTGCTAACAAGAGATTAGATCTCAACTTTATGTGTTCTTTCTCTACAGCTGGTTTGGAAGGTCTTCTAAAGCCTGCAGGTTAGTTTTAAAGCTCATTCTCGTGAATATATGAAACCAAAGAAACTCACTAGAGAGCTACTCTTACTTCTATTCCCTCTGTTTTTGTTTCTTGCAGTTGGTGTATGTGGTTGTTTCAACCAAGATAAAGATGGTCTTAAGGCAGACATAGATTCTTCAATTAACATAGCAGAGATAATCGCTGAAGAATCGCGATCTCAGGTTAGATAGAACTTTAGAAAGCGATAGAAGACTCACATATCTGAATCAATCTGAGGGTCTTGACTCTGTTACATCTTTTAATTTGACTTTGGTAGGGCTCAGAGTCCTGTAGGCTGACAACGTCACTGAACAATCTTGTTCATACACATAGAGAAGAAACATCCTCAAAGGCAGGCTCAGTCCTCGGCTCCTCCTCATCATCAGTTACTTCTACCACAAGCGAATCGGCAGCTACATCCGAGAGCATTGAGAGCTTGAAGGCAACCCTAAAGAAGCTGCGCGGTCTAAGCGCACGCGACCTTGTAAACCATCCGAATTTCGACGAGATTATTGCAGCCGGTACACGTTACGAGGTACTCAGCTCAGCTTCTATTGGTTACATCTCTTTGCTAGCCAAATACAAAACCGTCATTAAAGAAGGACTCGAGGCTTCTCAGAGAGTTCAGGTTGCTCAAACACGAGCCAAACTTCTCAAGGAAACTGCAATAGAGAAGCAGAGAACCGTAGACTCAGTTTACGCAGCAACAAAGTCCACGGCTCAACGAGGAGACGAATTGCACATCAGAATCGTGGCTATCAAGAAACTGTTGGTGAAGCTTGAAGCAGAGAAACTGAATGTTGATTCAAAGTTTCAGTCTTTAAGCACTAATCTTTCACAACTTCTCAAGGAGGCTTCTCAGGCGTACGAGGAGTATCATGAGGCGGTGCGTAAGGCAAAGGACGAGCAAGCCGCTGAGGAATTTGCGCTTGAGACAACTAAAAGAGCAGAGTACATTTGGGTTGAGTTTCTCAGTTCACTTAATTGAACTAGTGAGATTCTTCATTGTGTTTAAAGCACATCTCCAATTAGTTGTGCTTCTTGTCTTTAATTTTCTGGTGGTGTTTTCTTTAAGACTTTGTTTGTTGGTTATATCAGATGAGAGAGGTTGAAAGACCTTGAGGGATAGATAACTGAGAGATTTGTCAGCACAAATAAATAAAGTTTTTAGTCGTCTTACAATAAAACTTTTTCTTTTCCTTTATATTATCATTGTTCATGAACGATTAAATGTATACTTCTATGGTATGTGAGCGGTCGTTTTTTCTTTCCTAGATCGTGATTTCCAGCAAATTTCTTAACTTCTTTTTCTTCGTTCTCCGCTGTTTCTCCAGAGTGGAGCTAGCCTCTCTTTCTTTTTTCAGGTTCGCTCCGTATCATGAGACAGTAATCTCAGCAAAAGAAGAAATTACCTGCTTCTCCGCCGCGCTCAGTCGCGTCTCTAGCTAAGATTGTTACTTTTGCAACGTTGCCTCTGGTTCCTGATGAAACCCACTCCCCGTCAAGTGCCGCCTCTTCAGCTCCAGAGCCACTACCTGTTCTTTTTGGCATTATTCCAACCCAATCACCTTCTCCATTGCGCTGGTTCATTCAACCACCATACATGTATCCGCTGATGTGCCTTCCCCTTCAACGACGAAGCCCATCTACATATCATCCTCAGTTGCGCCAGACTCGTCTCCTAATGGCTGGGCAAATCTTTTCAAAGATTTAACACTTGTTCCATCCTGTAAAGGTGAGGCTTACACTCTTCCATTTGGTGAAGCATGCATTAAGATCCCCAATTCTGTGATTGAGAAACACAAGAAGAGTTGGGAGTCATTCATACTAGGCCAATTCTATACGGAACCACCCTCTCAAGGTGTCACTCACAGTATTGTCAATGGTATTTGGAGTTGGGAGTTCCGGGACATCTCAGTTTCTAAACTTGAGGGAAATGCCTTCATGTTGCGTATCCCCGACCCTCAGACAAGGCAAAGAGTTGTTGCTCAACATTTGTGGAACATCAAAGGACAAACTATGTTTGTCACTAACTGGGAACCATGCGTCATTCCAGAGAAACCAGAGCTATCATCGACCCCAATATGGCTCGAATTTAGAGATGTTCCATTCTAGTTCTTTAACGTTGATGGTATTGGTCTTATAGCCACTCTGGTTGGCAAGCCGCTGAAGTTGCATCCAGCCACTGCTAGTAGATCTAACCTGGAAGTGAGTGCTGACGATGATTGATCCCAGAGTTCAATTGCCAGAAACAGTCTTTGTTGAATTTGACACAGCCGTAATTAAAAAGATATGTGTCTCGTTCCATGGATGCCTCCAGTCTGCGAGCATTGCAAGGATGTAGCTCCTCCTCTTTGTACGGGCTACAAGTCCACTAAGCACACCCTAAGTCATTGTCCCCGTGAGAAGCATAAGGCAAATCCCGAATTTGAGCCTCATCCGAGTACAACTGTGAAAGATTCTTCGGTGCCTATAGACAAGCAACTGAATATAGTCCCTAACATACATGCTCTTAAATCTATCACTAAGGATAAGGGACCGGTCACAAAATTATTTTCCATAGTGGGAAGTCCCTCTAAACCTGCTACTTCCATTTGATCGCAGTAACACCTATAAAATCTCCCCTGAAGTAGAAGGAGGTCTTGCCATTTTCACCGATCTTATCTCCAAACATCTCGGATGAGGAACATGACTTGGCAGACTCGGTATCTACTCCTTCGGTTAATACTGAAGAACTTGAGGAACTTATTGATAAAGCCAAATTCATGTAACTGGTGTCGCAGCGGCAACGCCGAAGTGAGCAAGGCAAATGCCTCAAAAATAACTAACCTTGTCCATGTCTTGTGACATTTTTTGTTGGAATACCCGCAAATTAACTAAGGTGTCTCACCGTGCCAGGTTTCGGAAATGGCATCGTAAGTTAATGCCTTTTTTTGGGGTCTCCTGGAGACCCATGTCCAGCAAAGCAAGTTCAATAAGTTGAGCAACAACATCTTGCCTCACTGGTCTTTTGATGCAAATTACGATTTTGAAGAACTTGGAAGGATTTGGATTCTTGTCATCCTTCGGTTCTGTTTACTATTACCTCTATATCATCCCAAAAGATTACATGTGAGGTTACATTCCTTGATGTTGCTACTTTGGTTATTATCTCAGTAGTTTATGCTTCCTCTTTTGATACTAAGAAACGTTCGCTGTGGAAGGAGATCAAGCAATTATCCAAAAATCAGTGCCTGATCGGTAAGCCTTGGATGGTTCTAGGCGACTTTAACCAAACTCTTAACGTCTGGGAACGTTCTGCATGTGACGGTGTTCACATAGATAGAACTACTATATATTTACCGAGATATCTCTTGCAATCTAGCTTACATGACCTTACCTATAGGGTCTTACATTCACTTGGTGGAATAAAAGAACAGTTGATCTATTAGCTAAGAAACTTTGATAGGTTTGTTAGACCACCATTATCGGTGGTCTTTAACAAGTTTCTTAGTTTTATTTAAGATTAAAAATAATAAAAATTAAATGATAAACCTAAGAAATATTTCTTAAATAAGAAACGTTTTTGAGATTAAGAAACATATACATGGCAAAGCATAATTGGAAACTGTAATGGCAAAGCACCATTTTTTTTTCTCTCTCTCTCTTTGTCTCGCGATGGCGATGCTTCTGCAATCTTGATTCGATGGCGATGCTTCTGCAAGTCCCTCCTCCTTCTTCTTCTTCTTTGTTGAATTCCAAAAATCCTCAAATCCGAATTTTCTACTCTTCAATTCGAGTTTCTTCGAAAAAATTTAGATGCAGAGCCGTTCAAGAGAAAGCAGAGGAGATCGAGAAGAACAATTCGCCGACTCCTCCTCCTTCCGCTGAGGAAGCTACTAAGAAATATGGCCTCGAAGTTGGTCTCTGGAAGGTCTTGCTTCTTCCTTCATATCCATTTTTGGCGTTTTCGGTTTCTGGTTTCTTTTGTTTGATATTACCAAAATTCGATTGTGCAATTCCAGTTGTGCATGTACAATCGTTGATAGATGTGATTTGAAGGCAATAAATGTAAACCTAAGACTTGAAAGAGTAGTTTAAAGTCTCGAGAAAATTTTGGAGTCATGGACGCCAAAGAGCAACAGAACCCCGAAAGAAGTTGTTGTTAATGCAATATCATCCACATCGAGTAAACATGACGTTCTGGATGAAATCTCTCAGAGAAATTCAATTGACATGCTTGATTGTGTTCCTTGTTCATTCTCTTTAGATGAACAAAAAAATGTCTTGAATGAAGTGTCTATGGCCAATGGAACAAAGACCTCGTCAGCAGGAAGCTTGAATCCATCATCACCTGCAACACCAAGGACAACCCAAGTAGATTTACTACTAAGTAGTCGAAAAAAAATTACAGAGCTTGATCAGGTATGTTTCTTGTAATGATGACTTGTGGGTTTGGTATTTTGCCTATTTGAAGATGGTTTCTTCTTCCTAATATGTGTGAGTATCTTCATTTCTTCGGTTTCTTGGTTTGGCTTCATGAGATGTGATACTTAACTATAATGCTTCAGCACTAATCAACATCTCTGTTGATAAAATTTGTTCATTTTCTGTTATGGATTATGACTCTCAAAGTTCCAGTTTTGTGTGATTGGATTGTTTTGTTCAATGCTTGCTCAACTACATCATTTGCTTTGTGGCATGCATTGTGTACTTGTGGTTATGTCTCTGTGAATGTTGAACCTTTTTGGTTATGTCTCTGTGAATGTTGAACCTTTGTGTTTATGTTTACCTTCTTGTTCACTTTCTTCTCAATCAATTTGCATCCTTTCTTTGATTTATGCAGCTTACTTTGATATATAGGTTATGTATCGTTTTCTTGATTGGATTTTGGAACCCTTTGAAACTTTATACAAGGATTAGGCTGATTTTTATCTGTGGTGAGACCTGTTGGGGGATGCAAATTGTTTCACCAGATGTATTCCTAGATTCCGTGGATAGTTGAGCAGGTACCAGAAAATTATGTTCTTTTACTAGCGTTTTCTTGCACAGTTTTTCCTAAAAGATTTGTATGTACTTAGGTCGAAAATGAAAATCCTATCATGTTTGATATTTCTCTTTACTTGGAAGGAATTCACAATATGCTACTTGTGCCTGGTAATTATCCTCGTCTATGAGTCTAACTTTCTTTGCCAATGCTAAATAGTGTGTTAAAAACGTTTGCACTACAACAGTTTTGTACCCATCATCTGCTAATCTATCTCTCTTTTAGCAGACTTGAATTCACAATATGAATATACACATAGAGGGAATAATTTGGAGGCATTACAATTCTTGCTGAAGCTTCCTTGGACGCACTTCATGCTGTTTAAGAAGCCTAGCTTTCTATTAAAGTCGAAGTGCTTAACTGTTCTTTCTTCATAGGCATTTGTTAAAAGAGGAGCATTTGATGGTTAAGAAGAGTGTTCCTAAATTTTATATATATATATTTTTTTTAAGGAAATCTACCTAAAATACTACCAATAATCACACTTAAAAACTCAAAACACATATACATCTCTGACCTCACATTTTCTCTAATATATTAATTAAATAATGTTAAGAAATCCTAATCAAAAGACCATCAATAATGTTGCTCTTAGATGAGTTTTTAAACTTTAAATAAAATAAATAAATGAAAATAAATCAATTTCTCAAGAAACTTAATGTGTCAAACTTTTATTGGTGAGTATAATAAAATAAAATTAAGATTTATTTTGGTTTCCTGTCCTTTGTTTTTGATAACAACGAGAAAAGAAAAAGAAACTTCTTTATCAATTGGACCTTTAAATTATTTTTAAGAAATGACGGGTTCTTAAAACATTTAGTAAAAGAAAACCAAAATGAAAATTGAAGTAGAACCATTTTGAGGTTCTACCAATGGAGATGGTCTAATGACACTTGGTTGGCTTG